>JAWDHB010000390.1:0-128793 GCA_033439405.1 Fusarium sp. NFCCI 5145
TAACTTAATTGAGGTGGCTGGTAGTAAATTCGGGTGGCCGGTCGATGGGGTGGCCGGTTGTGGGGTGAGAGACGTTATATCTGATACTTAGTAATCCAGAAGACACAACAGCTCCCAAAGATAACCCTGTCAATAAAAGATCCTTCACTGGGATGTGTCGAGCAGTACGTAAAGCTCCCTACCTCTGACCAATCAGTTTCAGACTCGAGAAAGACAACTTATGCGGACGTCTGGGATCATTTACAGGGAACCTTTGTGGCTTGATGAAGAAAAGTAAGTCTACTGCAGTGCATATATCCATCAACGAACTTGGTTCAATGGATTAACCTTGGATGGGCACATAGGAGACTTATTCATGTTGAACTTACTCAGAGCTTTATTGTAGAATTACCTCATCTATAAAGATATACAGCTGCTTGTACACCATCACGTACTCTTTCCAGTGTCGTTGTGCAGTTGATTGAACAAGAGACTGCAGTCAGTCTTGGCGTCAGCAAAGAGACGATCATTGCTTCTTTCGGACCTCGTCAAACAGGCGAGACCCCAGACCTAACTGCTTCCAGTAACTCGCACAGGCTGCCTCATGATTGGATAGATAACTCCCCATTGTGGAGACCCAAGGAAATAACGCTCTTGAAACCTCCACCAAAATTAAACAGTTCACCACTCCATCCCCTCCCCGACCTGTCTTGGGCCTTCGCTCATCACGTCACGCCACACCACTCGGTCCCGACGTGCAGGTCACTGCTGATTGCTGCTCTACTACGAACTGTACTGTACAGGGTCTGGTCTGGTCTCCCTCCGGCGCAGCATGGAGCTGGTTACAGCTGCTATCAATCCCAGGCCTGAGTCTGCTGCTGGCGGTGTGCAGCCCCCTCCCAGCGGCCCGTCATCATCTCAGGTCTCGGCCAACAAGCCACGGGTGAGTTACGCGCTACGCTAGGGCAGACCCGTTTGTTTTATGTCGTCGGTGGCTTACAGATCTCTCTTATCAGATCCCAGACGCCAATGTGTCGGTCCTTGACATTGCAGATCGCTCTGTAAATGCAAATGCCCCCAAGAAGCTCAGAACACGGTCTTTCAAGACCCGTACTGGCTGTAAAGAGTGCAAGTTCGTACCACTCCAACTTTGTAATGCAGTGCAAGCTTCTCTGAGCTAATGACTGATCGATTACGCAGACGCCGCAAAGTGAAATGTGATGAGGGCAAACCAAGCTGTCAGCGCTGCAAGGCCGTTGGTCTAACATGTCATTTCCCGCTCAGCCAATCTGCGCCATTGAATACGACAACAGCGATAGTACAGCAATCACAAGCCCAAACAACGCAGCAGGCATCCCAGCCCCAGTCCCAGCCCGTTCGGATCCTAAGCAAGCCAAACTACATCCTGTCTCTGTTCAAAGACCAGACGCAGTGGGATTTCTTCTCCACTTATCTCTGGTCCAACGAGCAAGGCGACAGTCTCCCTCATAATACCCTGGCTGCCATTACTCCCCAGATAGCAAATCATGACACAATTGTCCGCGAGACCTGCTGCGCTCTTGGCGGTGCTGTCAACGCTTTCACCCAGCCAACCGTTGACGCTGTCGCTGCTGACAAAGCCTACACTCAGTCTATGGTCTACTACACCCGTACCGTACGTGCTGTGACGTCTGCTGCTTCGACACTTCTTGCGTTGCGAAGTGTTGCTCACGTGGCCCTGATTTTCATGGCCTATGATATCCTTCGCGGAGATATCGCGGCTGCTGCTATACACCTGGACCATGCCAGTCGCCTCTTGGAGGCTTACCTTGCCAAACGATCTAGTCAAGAGGGAGTATCCTTATCAGACCTGGCGTTTGACGACTACGAAAATGCCCTGTTTGACATGATACAACGGTTGAACACCTACCCGTGGGCCCTGCGCCTTGGCATCACTGGAGACACGGCTGAGTACCGACCCACGAAGCGGTGCCTCGGAAGGCACAGATACTCGATACACAAAATGCCATCGTCGTTCTACGATTTGAAACAAGCGTTGAGGTGGTGGGATGTTGCACAGCATCACCTTGCTCATCATCTCTTGGAAGAGGAAGAAAATAAGGAGCTGACCAAAGCAGCGTGGGAGAGAGCCTTCACAGTCCTTTCCAGCTGGCACAGCGCCTTCGTTCTGCTATACCGCGATACGCAGCAGCGTCAAAAGGAAGAGCCGACAAAATACGTGACAGCCAGTGTTTTCGAGGCACTCTACCTAGAGTGCTTATCAAGCTTGTACCTACAGCTCAATGCGGACGCAAAGGTGCTACCCGATGCTCGACCTGTGTACCGCGAGATCATTGCCACAACACGTCGTCTCCTCCAAGAGCTCAAAGTGCCGCGGTCCAACTACCACTTGATGGACAACAACGTGATGAAGCCGCTCTTCGTGGTGCTTTACAAGTGCAATGACTTTGCCATCAGAGAGTCTGTGAAACAAGTGCTGCAGGAAGGCGTTGCAAAGTATGGGCCAGTGTGCCTAGCTGGGGTCGTGTTAGGCATGATGCATATGGAGCCTGAGCAGGTCCCTGACATCTTGAGGAATGCTGAAAGAGGAATTGGGTGGCATCTCACATCCGTAGGGTGTAACCCTGGAGTGATCACTGCTGGTTAAAATTACAGAAGCGAGGATAGATTGAGAGCATACACGGATAACAAGAGCGAATATCTACTTGAGTTGAAGATTTTGTGTGTCTAGAATGAGAGCTAGATGTGTTATTTGTCACTGAGACCTGTAGCTAAAGGTTGTCTCGTCTTTGCCATCTAACTTGAAAGATTTTGAGGTGGATACAGTGCAAGTTCGGCGTAGATCGGAGTTGTTATCTTATCGCTATCGATCAGAGAGCCGCTAAACCATGTGAGGATCAGCCAGGCCAGTGCCCAGAGGTACTTCTGGCTCACAGTGGGGCCTCAAGAAGGTACTTCGCTTCTTGAGCGCCACCAGAGAAATTTTAGTGCAAGAGTTGCACATCTCGCCCCTGCATAAGTGGAGACTCACACACAACTCACAGCCCGACTTGTGCGCGATTTCTTGTGCAGTACATGGGTACCTATCGACTTGTGCAGTAAGTTATGCTGCCATTGCATTGCACTATTCAACCACTTTGGTGATATCATAATATTGGACGTTATCTGTAAACGAGTCAAGGCAATTTCGCCATCTGTCATATCTATGCAACTTTGCTTTTCCCTACTCAACTCCACGCAAAGGCTTCTTCGCAAATCCAATCCTCGTCTTCTCTGCATCAAACACCACAAAGGCCGCCTTGAGAGCAAGAGCTCCAAAGATATTGATATCTGAGCCTGAACTCTGTAGTCCACCATAACATGTGCCACTAGAACCTCTCTTCTCCTTCTTTCCCGGATCATTCGGCTCAGGTCCCTCAAGCGGTGCGAAATTCATGTATGCACCCGGGACAGTGACCCCGACCTCTCCAATGTAGAAGGTAAAGTCGGGCATGTCTGTGTCACACGGGAAAACGTAACCTCCCGCGGCTTGGTCGACCTTGGCACCCTTGATTTGTGAATAGTACGCCTTGTTGACTTCTTCGGGTAAGAACATGAGTGATGTCCCCGTGTCAGCGATAGCGGCGATTGGCGTGTTGACGTGTTTGCCTTTGCCCACGGCATATCCCGTTGTTCTGAACCTCCACATTCCCGTCGCTGAATCTACAGCCGTATACGTAATATCTCCCGTGTACGCTGTCTTGTTGATGACGCCAAAGGTGTATGTACCTGGAGCGTCGTGCTGCAAATCGGCTGTAAAAGCCCGAGTGCCGTGCTCTGTCTTCGCATTTTCAAAGAATGTATCCTGCTTCTTTGGAGTGACTGTGTTGATGGAAAGGAAACCCAATCCCAATATACCATCTATGTCTTGCTGTTGTGCAAAAGACTCATGCACCTTGTCAGCAACCTGTACGGCCTGACCCTCCACTGAAAGACCGCCGATTGAGACTGTATCTTTCACCACATGGCCTGATGCGCCACTTCCATCACCATACTTAATCAGCCATTTTGCTCCGCTCATCTCTTTGCAGGACTTCGATTTGGAGACATCATATATATTCCGACTACCGCCCGCAGCAGCCGCTTTCGAACCATATACCCATAAATCTGAAGATCCTGTATCAAGGTCCATCTGGAAAGTCCTTGGAGGATTACCAATTTGAACCGGTGTTAACCACTCAGCGTCATCGTTAATAGGTTTGTTGGCAACGGCACCAGTGCCATCCCGACGACCAAGGGCTGAGTTTGCGAGATGTTCAGGAAGGTCGATATGGTATTTTCGATAGATCTTGCGGAGAGCTGCAATTCCATTGCGCTCATACACAGGATTTCTGACTTGTTGAACTGAGTGCTCGTTTGTGGATGGAACGGTCGGAAGGCCAGCGACCAGCGTGAAAGATGCGAGCCCGCTCGTGACAAGAGAAGAGAATCTCATTATAAAGGAGAGTAACAACGACAAAAAAGAAAGTTGAAGTGAAGGTGCCGCACAGAAGGAATGGCTAGAGCAGAGCACACAATGACAGACAATCTACTCTTGACAAGGGACAAACAACTGATATACTCCCCAGTCCCAACAGAAAGTGGACTCGGAACCTCCGCATTTTGGAATCGGGATGAAAACTTGACCTTGGGGCTTTTGGTAGCTCTGACAGACGCGTCAACAGTTCTGCAGCCAGCTGCAGAGTCCCCACGACGGGTGAGTTTGCAACGCTCATATTGGTTACCGGGCTTGAAACGTGGGGCGATCAACGGCGGAAGAGAATGTCTGTGGCGGTTGAGTTGGTGGCCACGAATGAATCGTGTTGTGGGCTATCAAGTAATGGTGGTGGAGGTTGACACGCGGCTGGCCGGCTAGTCAGGGCGGGATAGATGGATGATCTGTTTCATGGGGGAGTACAGGGGAGCTTCCGTCAGTGATACAACTCGACTTTGGTTCAATCATGAGACGACAACGTAGAATTGCTTGATGTTGTACGATGCCGTTGACATATGTCAAGAAACTCAAAGCCGTTCAGATGTTACATGCAATGGTAAGTCAATTGATCCGTAGTGCTCTCCTCCCTGTAAAAATGTTTCAACTCCACTGAAAACACTTTTTGACGTGCCCTGCATTAGTGCAGGCTAGAAGCCCTAGTGCGTGTGCTGAACGGCTGAACAGATCCGCGATGATCGTCACATCCCGGGTTGTAGGGTTACGAAGCCAGGCACAACCGGAAGCTTAAACAATCCCAAAGACAAGGAGAGGAAGTTTTTAATGATAAATCTTTGACAAGGGGTTGCTCAAACTTGCGGTGGTGATGTATCAAGATCTCTCAGAGCATCAATGAACGCTGAACAACGACCGTAGTGTCAGCGGGGACTGTTCTGTTCTGTCCCCAACAGCTAAAATCGATACTGTCTTTTCCCGCTTTTTACGACCAAAAGTCGTCCAAAAGCTTGAGTCAACCCCTGCATGTTCCAGATGTAAAGTCTGACGCCAAGCTTTCCTCTGAGAGACGTTAGCTGACAATGGCTTCGACCAGTGGATCTTTGAGCGTTTAGTCTGGGGATGAGGCGTTCGAGAAACTCTGCTTAGCGGACCGATCGGAACTCGGTTGAGATGCTCAACAAAGCCAGCCACGCCGAATTTTAGGAGTCTTTCTGCATTCTCACCGAGAAATATTGAATTGAGAATGCGGCAGGGAGGGTGCGAGAGACTGGGTGAAGTGATCAGCCAATATGGAGACGGATCTGCGATCAGAATTTTATGGTATTACAAAGACAGTACGAGCTGTTGACAGACAGTACGGAGACACCAACCAGAACTGCATAACCCCACTTGATCGCAATAACGTCATATCTATGAACCTCGGTATTGTCTCCAAGCAACCAAACAAGCAAACTTGCCCTGAATTACCCTATCCCATCGTTGACTTATTATAACGGATGAAAAACGAACATGACTTCCTGGTATACTGAAGAAACAACCCGTCCAGCCTTCAATATCAAGGCCACGCCCTTGGTTAGCTTTGGTCGTCCTTTTCCAGAAATATGCCTCAAACAAATCCAAGAGAGGTTCCAGAGCTCGCGCGTGTTCATCATAGCCTCTCGCTCGCTCTCGCAGAACACCTCTTTCGTTAGTGACCTCAAATCAGCCCTTGGTGATCACATTGCAGGCATTCACATCGGCATCTCACCGCATACGCCGATTCCAGAAATTGTCAGCATCCTGTCGGACGTTAAAGACCTTGATATTGACTGTATCGTAACTCTCGGTGCGGGAAGCATTACCGATGGAGCCAAACTTGTCCGCTTTGCGATAGCCAATGATGCATGGACAGAAGAAGAAATCGATACGCTCTGGGGCGGTCATTCGCATAATCCTAACAAGCGAGAGACTTTGCACAAGCCGAACATTCCTTTGATATGTATACCGACTTCGCTCTCTGGTGGTGAATATCAGGCCATTGCTGGAGCCACCGAGTCAAAGAGCAAAGCTAAGCACACCTTTGAGCCGATCGTGGACCCGGATTTGGTGATTCAAGATCCGCAGTTGACCACGACAACGCCGCAGAAGATCTGGCTCAGCACTGGTATACGATCGGTAGACCACTGCGTCGAGACGCTATGCTCGTTGCAGAGTAACCAAGACGCTGATGAGTGGGCAGCAAGAGCTCTAGAGAAGTTGATCTCTGGGCTTTTGCGATGCAAGCATGACCTCAAGGATCTCGACGCACGCCATCTTTGTCAAGCTGGTGTTGTTGAAGCCATGCGAGCAGTATCTTCAGGTGTACCTCTCGGTGCAAGCCACGCCATAGGACATCAACTAGGCCCGTTGAATGTTGGACACGGCGAGACGAGTTGCATTCTGTTACCGGCAGTTTGCAAGTTCAACGCCCGCAAGGGCGTCAATGAACATCAACAGAAGCGCACTGTTGAAGTACTTCTGAAGCAGCATCCTGTCAAATCTCTACTGGCTGATAAGGGCATTTCAGAGACTGAAGTTGATCTTGGAGATATTCTCGATTTGGTCATTCGAGAATTGGACATGCCGCGGACGTTGAGGGATGTTGGGGTCACGGCTGATCATTTCCCTGGTCTTGCGGCGAATAGCTTGAATGATATTTGGATCAAGACTAATGCTTATCCGATCACGAAGACAGAGGAGGTCATGGAGATTTTGGAAGCTGCTGCTGACAACTGAAGGGCTGACGTTGGATTGGACATGAATCAACCAGCATTAGCTCTGATATGATGAGTTAAATTTATCTATCCATATAGCATACTTTGAGGATGAATAGTAATGCACAACTGACTTCACAGAACTGTTGGGATTTAAACCTGTCTGAATACAAGGGTTTCATCAAGGCCCGGGGTAGAACTGCCGTGAAGGATATACGACTATTCCAACACAATTCCCTGTTCTTAGCTTACCCCGGCGAAATGACCCTAGATTGTTGAAGAATCGAATACGTGTCCAACTCCAGGGTATCTATCACGAGCTGCCTCGTTTAGCAGTTCTATGCGGATAAGACCCTCTCGCTTGATCCACCATCCGAACCGTTGACGACTCCACCACAAGGGTTTCAGCATTAACACCGGAGTTTAAGATGTAATTACATCTTCTCTTATTGGTTCATCCCGGGTCTGTAGTCGCGCTCCCGAGTCAGGGTAACTTTGCACCAATCTCGTATGCTGGAAAACACGGCTTCATCCTATTTTAGTAGTCGTCCGTGAACCTCGGCATTGACCACGTCAAATTGGAAATAGAATATGGAGATATGCTTAACCAGGGTATTGACGGATAAAAGTCAAACAGAGCCTTTTCGTATTTGCTCTTTTGAACTTGGTCTTTATCGAAGACAAAATGCTTTTTAACGTTGTGTTTCTTTGCTCGACAGCTTTGGCTGTCAGCGCCAGCAATGAATGGCGCGCCCCTACTGCGGGTGATCGTAAGTGCATCAATTGCTGTTCATCATTCCATTGCTAACAATAACAGGTCGAAGCCCGTGTCCCATGGTGAACTCGCTCGCCAATCACGGATACCTCCCTCGCGACGGCCTCGAGATCTCGCTCGACGACCTCATCGTCGCTTTCACCGATGCCATCAACCTCGACCCAGCTGCGACGACTCTCGTTGGCACCAAGGCTCTTACCACTGGAAACAACGTCACCTTCAACCTCGATGACTTGAACAAGCACGGCAGTTAGTATACCCGCCCACCAGAACACAAGGATATAAGCTCAACGTATTAGTTATCGAGCACGACGGCAGTTTGAGCCGCAACGATATCTTCTTCGGAGATAACCACAGCTTCAACGAGACCATCTGGGCGTCTACAGCCTCGCACTTCACCGAATCCACCATCTCCATCGCAACCGCCGCCAAAGCCCGCAAGGCCCGTCTCCAAGCTGCTGCTGCCGCCAACCCCGAGTTCACCCTCTCTGCTGACGGTACGCAGTTCAGTCTTATCGAGACGGCGCTTTACCTTTCTGTCTTTGGAAACTTGCAGGATGGAAACGCTAAGACTGAGTGGGTGAAGACACTGTTTGGTAAGTCTACTCTGCTGTGCGGATTGATGAGGTGCTAACGTTTCGCAGAGGAGGAGCGCGTTCCTTTTGAAGAGGGATTCAAGAGGTCCGAGAAGGTGATCACCGCCGCTGGTATTCTTGGTCTGGTTGCCAAGGTGGCTGCTGCCAGTGCCTAGAATTAGGCATTTTGATAACATATCACGAAGTATGTCAGCTTCCTCTGGCATGACTCTTTCTTTTGTCAAGTGCGAAAAGTCGTGATGGAAATAACGGATCAGAAGGTTGGCTTGATTTCGAGCTTACAACCCCAATGTCAATGAGAAGTTATTCGATTTAATGATAATCCCATATCTTAACAATATATGATCTTCCGTTCAATCAGAGTGGCCAGAAAACGCCATGGCGCTTGACTATGCATTTGGCGAGTGGTATTTCCATGTAAGCCCTAGCAATCCTGCACAACCTCAACACTTTGTCCGATCTGCATGAGCTGAGAAATTGTTGAGATCTGTCCTCATCACTACAGTATTCAGTAGACAGACTCACATCTTCTCCGTCAAATTAGACCTTGTCCAAAATGCCTTCCATCACGGCCATAACCATCTTCATCTTCGGCCTCAGCGCTTTTAACCACGGCGTCGGCAATCTCATCTCACCAAGCAAGGCTCTGGCGGCAAAGCAACTGCCGGAGTCCGCTCTCCCCGCACTCAACGGCTTCTCAGTAGCCATCATTGGAATCGGTATCTACTACATGCTGGCAGCTTATCAAGAGAACCGCGGATTCTTCGCTCTTACACTGGCACGGTTCATTTCGGCAAGCATCTTTTGGGCACAAGGACCTGCCTGGAGAGTGATTGCGACGTGGGAGGCCATCTCAGCTGGACTTACAGCTACAGCTCTTGTTTGGGAGGATTATCTGTAGCACTTCCGGTTATGTATGGACATGAACCATTGTGTTGAACCGGAGTTTACTTTCTAACCCTTCGACCGACTCATAACTTATACCGCCGCGCCCTTTAGGTTGCCCTGCGGTGTTGAGTTGGCTTGTCTTGACCGAGGAATTGGACCATCTTATACTTCTTGAAGTGTGGCAAAAGAGTCATATTCTGGGTTCTTTTATTAGCATTTTTGCTATAGTAACTGTTAAGGCCTTATATTATAATGCTATAGCAAAAATGCTGATGAAAGAACCCAGAATATGACTCATTTTCTGCCCTTCAAGAAGTATAAGATGGTCCAACCTGAGGGGCGTGGCGAGATTGAGTTATGAGCCATTCGGTCGGTTAGAAGATAAATTTTGGTTTTAACAAAATGGCAAATTGTAGCAGAGGCCTTTGGCTAAAAGCTTGTCTTTGCCTCCCCAACTTAGTACGGGCATGGAGAACCTAAATAGGGAATTTGGTAAGTTAACAGTTCTCGTGGATAGTTGAAGCCTAGAAAATGAATGGGTCGAGGGACTTCAGCGAATGAGCAGTTTTTGTGATGCGGAGGCAGTTTTGATGGTTGCCTTGGGAGTTCAAAAAGGGAGACAGCTTAGTTGTTTTGAGGGGTTTAACACGATCAAAAAACCTTGCTTTTGCAATGGACCTTCAAATTTCAGTTCTGTTGCCAGAAGAAGAAGAAACAGTACTGCTGTATCACTTCTGATCCCATTCGTGATTATTCAGCGTTATTTCCTCTGCAAATAGAACTCACATTGCTAGGCTGCCACATAAAGAACGAAAAGGGTGCTGCCTAATGAGCTGGCCTTATACTTAAACCCTCAGAACACGTCTTTAAAGAATTCTTGGACCATCATAAATATCAATCATGGACACTTTACCAGTAGAGACGCGACAAAACATCTTTAAACTAGTCATTGCAGAACCGTTCGACCCCCCATCCAATCCCTCAGAGAGTCAGCATGGGCGATATTGCCGAGAAATGCCTTTCGAGGAGCCAGGGCTCTGGGAACTGCGACCCAAAAGCAAAGCACTGAGCCTCCTCCTGGTCTGTAAGAAATTCCATGCTGAGGTCCAGGATGTCATCAATCGCTTGCCAGAAAGCTATCATGTTGACATCATGTTTGTAAAGGATTATGGCCTCTGGACGACTTGGGATATGCCAAAACGCCCGGCATCGCGATACATTGACAGTATCACAGCAACGATACGCATCTTTGACCCTACAGATGACCTTGACGATAGGTTCAAGGGCAGTCTTGACTTCAGTGTAGGCTGTGGAGGTCCTGAATTGGCCGTATGGGCGTTTCACCACCTCCTCACGTATATGATCGATCATGGGCCCGGATACATTGGCTCGCCAGACGACAACAACCGTTTCATAATCAACAAAATCGACGTCAATGTTCTTGCCCCAACAGACGGTGCAGCTCACACCAAACTCGAGCATAGAGAAGACGATGAAGATTACCACTGGAACAGAATCGGCAACGAGGATGCGGCACCAGAAGAGCGAATTGCCCGTTACATGACGAGGAACCTTCAGTATATCTTCAGTGCAACCCGCTATACCATAGAGTATTGCGTAGTGCTGCAGGAACATATCATTGACAGTATCGTTTTCCGAGTCAATGGCGATGAGATGGAAAGGATTGTCTTGGATGAATGCCTGGAAAACTGTGATATTGCGAAATGGCAAGATGGTTCAACCTTTGCACATCGTAATGCTGAGAAGGCAACGCGATGGATGGAGTGGGTAACTGAAAGGCGCGAGAGGATGAAGAAGGGTCTCGAGTTAAACGATAATAACCGACCTTCTGCATCGTTCTCCTAAGATCTATCGCTACCTATTTGAGAGGTCTCGCTGTGTAGATTGGGCGTTGTCGTCACTGCAAACTATGTAGCTCCTGGAAACTGCGTCTGAGATTCAAGATTGAAATTCCCCATTTCAGTACCTATAAACTGTTTGTAATCAAGGTTTACAGAACAGAATATAACTCCTGTGCAAGAACGATCGATATTTCGTATCGTGAATGCGAAGATCGTTACCTATTCAGCTTCGGACTTAACGGTCGAGAGAGTCATCATTAAGTTACAGTATGACGTATTCGATAAATAATGATCTTAGTGGTATAAGATCAAGAACAAGCCGACACTTGTCATCCGGAATAAACCAAAAGCATACAAATATTCTAAAATGGCACCCTCAGGTCTCGCAATCATCATCGGAGCCGGTCCCACCAGCGGCCGTGGCATTGCCCGCGTTCTCGCCCGCCAAGACAGCGGCAACCTCGCCGTGGCCCTTCTAGCTCGCAACGCCGACAACCTCAACAGTCTCCGTGACTCACTTCGTGAAGAGACAAAGGGTGTTCTTCACGCTTTCCCAACAGATACTCAGCCTGAAAACCTCCAGAAGGCATTTAAAGATATCGCCAACCATGCCGACTTCAAGGACCTCAAACTCAAGCTGGCCATCTATCACGTCAAGCATTCTAGCAAGAAACCCTTCCTTGAAGAAACCGCCGAGGATTTCAACGAAAGTATGCAAACTTACACCACGGGTGCGGTTGTGTTCGCCCAAGAAGCTCTAAAGCTCATGTACGAGCAAAACGGTGGCCAAACACTCCTTTCCGACACAAACGGTGTAAAGAAAGGCACCATCATCTTCACCGGTACACTGGGCGCCATGAGAGCAAACACTGGTTTCGCTGCATACGGAGCTACTCGTGCATCTGCTAGAATGGTGGCACAAGCTATTGCGAAGGAACATAGCAAGTACGGTGTGCAGTGCGTGCATGCTATCGCGAATGGAAGGATTACGGATGAGGATACTGAGGAGACGAGAACGGGAAAACACATGAGGGCTGAGGATGTCGGGCAGACGTATCTTTGGCTTTCACAACAGCCGAGTTCGCTTTGGGTTCATGAGTTGGACTTGAGACCTGCACAGGAGTCGTTTTAGGCTGTTATTTGATACAATACGTCACCCGTGAGATACCAATGGCATATTTAAGCTAATACATCTCCAATCCACCACTGACAGACAAAGCCTGTCCCGTAATCCACCTACTCTCCTCCGAAGCCAACCACGCAACAATCTGAGCAACATCATCAACCTCGCCATGTCTATTCCCCGCCGGAGTCTGCTTCTTTTGCATATCCACGATCTCCTTGGGAATATTATCCAACAAATCACTCTGCACCGGCCCAGGATTCACCGCATTCACCGTATGTCCCTCCTCACCAAGCTCAGCAGCCCATGAGCGAGTCAACCCTTCAAGTGCAGCCTTAGATGCGCAGTAGAGAGATAGATTCTTGAAGCCGCAGCGGGCACCAACGGATGAGATGTTGATGATGCGACCGCCGCCTGAGGAGGGAAGATAGGGCTTTACGGCTTGGAGCAGGAGAAGGGGGGCGCGGACGTTGAGGTAGAAGATTGAGTCAAAGTCGGATGTTGTGAGGTCGGTATGAGATTTGACAATTTCCATGCCGGCATTGTTGACGAGGATATCGATCTGAGTTCCAAACGCTGCGACGGCCTGGCCAACTATCTCGGCTGGAGAGGATTCATCTCTGAGATCTGCTTTGACACCAATGCACTGCGAAGGTGGATCGAGAGATGTAATCTTTTCAGATAGCTCCTTGACAAGCTTTTCACTACTGGGCGATGTGTAGGTTGCGATGATCTGTTTTAGTTAGTAAGGTTCGAACAAAATGGCAAGCTCCTCACCTTTGCTCCTCTTCTTGCAAGCTCATATGCAAAACCAGCTCCAAGACCGCGAGAAGCCCCTGTCACAAGCGCAACTTTGCCCTTGAGGGTCTGAAAGTTCCGTTGAGACTCCATTTTTGTTGACTAGATATATTTTTGCGTAACAAATAGCTTGAAATGATTAGTACTCAGTTTGAGACGTATCTCTAGTTTTATATGCTGTTGATGAGGTCCTTTGAACCCCCTTTATCGTGTGTCTACCGGCATCAACTCCGATGGAAACGGAGATGTGACGCAAGTGGGTTTCGGCGATAAGTGATCGGCAGCCTTCAATGCAAAGCTTGATTGGTCCGTTCATAAGCGTATTCTTTCGGCGTTAACACAGGCATTGCAATGTTTTCGGGGCAGCGTTTATTTCTTGTTTCTATTCAAATAACCTTTCGCCTGTGGTGGATAGTAATTAGTTGTCTCGAAGAGTTAAGACAGGACCCATTTGTGCGGTGTCACCATCCTAAGACCATGTTGTTTTTATGGTTAGAGCAATAGAACAACTTCCTTGTATTGTATAAAAAGGCTGCAAGCAACAAAACATAATTATAGAAAATCTCCAAGTGTGATATCAAAGCTTAGAAATCGGCAAAACCTGAAGATCGTCCCTACTCAAGTCCCGAACACTCTTCTTCCCAGCGTTGGCAAGCATGTTATCCATATCCGCCAACAGACACTTCAGAACATGCTCAACACCCTGCTGTCCACCCGCAGCAAGGCCATAAGCATACGGCCTTCCAATGCACACTGCCTTTGCACCAAGGGCCAATGCCTTGAGCACATCCGACCCCGTTCGTACACCACTGTCAAACATGACGGTCAGATTAGACGCCTTGACTTTTTCATCGGCTGTAATCTCTGCTAGTGCATCGAGTGAAGCTATCGCGCCGTCGAGTTGGCGACCACCATGGTTGGAAACGATGATTCCGTCGATGCCGTGCTCTATAGCCAGGTGCGCATCCTCCACGGTCTGAATTCCTTTCAGAACGATCGGGCCGTCCCACAAGTCCTGCAAGACCTTGAGGTGGCTCCATTGGCGGAATGTTCCTGAGTTGATCACGTCGATCCAAGCTTTCGACCTCATCAGCGTTTTCACATTGGCGAGGACTCGCGCAGCGCCGTAGACAGTTCCAGGCCTCATCATGATCGTCCACAGTTCAGATAACCTCTCTCCAAAGCTTCGAGAGTCGTTCTTCTGCATCTCATCGAACAGCCGGTTGAAGACAGGGTCTGAAAAGCCAATCTGGCAGCCTTGGCCCCAGATGAACGGCAGGTAAGACGTGTCAAGATCAGTTGGTCTCCAACCTAGAGAGAAGGTATCCAATGTGACGACCAGAACCTTGTAGCCTGAGACTTTGGCCCGAGCGAGAAGATTTGCCGTAATGTCCTCGTACTGCGGTTTGGGCCAGTAAAGTTGAAACCATCGGTCCCCATCTGCATTCGCTTCAGCGACCTGCTCAATAGTCCTCGTCGCAGCGGTCGACAAAATCATCGGGACTCCAACATCATGGCACGCTCTCGCGGTCGCCTCCTCAGCCTGTGGATGTAGGATACTCTGAACGCCGATGGGCGCCACGAGCAGTGGACTCTTATATCTCGTCCCAAACAACTCAACATCAACCTCACGCCTTGTGACATCAACGAGAAAACGCGGTTTCAGGCGATACCGATCGAAAGCCTCGCGGTTGGCATTTGCGGTAGCTGCACTGCTGGCTGAGCCAAAGACGTAGCCAAAGTTGGCAGCGGGGATCTTTTCCTTGGCTAGGGATTCCCATTGAGTGGGGTTTGTTGAGAAGATTGGTGGACGGAAGGCTTGGTAGATGTCGCGCTGGAAGTTGGAGAAGCTGGTGGGATCGGGGAGGGAGACTGGGGGGCTTAGACGCTTGGGTTCAACCTCGTCAGCCATTTTGAGTACTTATAGAGAGAGAAATGACAGACAATTTCGTGGTGTTTTTAAGTTGAGTTTGGTGAGCGAGGCGCGCCTCGGACCTTGCCTAGTCTTCTCCTCATCTGGAACGTGCCGAGGTTGGTTGTCGATCCTCCAGGATCAGGATCTCAATGAAACGTCATTTTTATCCTACGGGCGATCACGGTGACGCAAGGGGCCGCAACATCCATCCATGTTGTTCAACCCATCCTGGCTTTTGTTACAGAGTCAGATATAAAAGTTTAGCTTTCGAAACTGATTCATACGATTATTACAAGTAATTCATTGTTAATTCTATGGACTCTCCGAAATCAATTCTAGCGCAGGATGAGTAAGCGGTCTATGACGTTGAGAATCAAATTATCAATAAGCAGCCCTCCGCTATTGCCTACCTACCCGACCCGGCCTCATCCGGCTATTAGTATAAAATATTACAATGACTTGTCCTACTCAACCCCAAAACACAGCATTCTTTGTCTTATTCTCGATTAAAAATCCAACATGGCTGAGCGACCGCAATTCAACGTGCCAGAAGGCAAGGTAGCCAAAGTGAGCATCATCGACAGCTCACTACGCTTAACCAACATGCCCCTTACTTATCTCATGAAACCTGCAATGAAAGGGCTGGATGCAATGCCCAAATTAACAACATGGTCTTTCCTCGTAGAAGGTCCTTCAGGGAAGAAAGCGCTCTTTGATCTGGGAGTTCCCAAAAATCCACTGGAGAACTTCTCTCCCAAGTATGCCAACACGATAAGAAATTCGAATTGGGGCGTGGATGTAGAGAAGAACGTTGCGGATATTCTCGCGGAGAACAACATGCAACCTTCGGAGATTGATAGCGTGATCTGGAGGTTCATAGCCCATGCTCTCAGCTTCTCAAGCCAACTGCTGACACTTGGTTAGTCACCATCACTTTGATCACATTGGAGACGTCACGACATTCCCTGGATCTACAGAACTCGTTGTTGGGCCAGGTTTCAAGGAGGCATTCCTACCCGGATACCCGGCTGATCCTGACTCTCCAGTGCGCGAAGTCGACTTTAAGTCAGTGTCGTCAGAAAGACTCTTCCCTTACAAATGCTAACAAACCCCAAGAGGACGAGAACTCAGGGAAATCAGGTTTGAAGAAAAGCCACTTCAAATTGGGCCGTTTAGAGCGTTAGACTTCTTCGAGGATGGCTCATTCTATCTTCTCGACACGCCAGGCCATGACATCGGGCACTTGGCAGGTCTTGCTCGCACTACCACGAGTCCAGACACCTTCATCTTCATGGGCGGAGACTTATGCCACCACGCTGGCGAAATACGTCCATCGCAATATCTCCCCTACCCTCCTAATCTATCCGAGCATCTATCACTATCTGACTCCTTGCGTCTTCACCTTGCGCAATGTCCTGGAAGTGCACTCGATGACTTGAATGTCAGCCGTGGACGTAAACCTGGAGAGACATTCTTTGATCCTGAAATCAGGTTCGACAAGGAACTGGCTATCAAGACGGTTAAAGAGGCACAGAAGGCAGATGCCCAAGACAATATTTTCTTTGCATTCGCACATGAGACAGCCATGTTTGATGTCATAGATACGTTCCCGAAGAATGCGAATGACTGGAAGGTAAAAGGTTGGAGGGAGAAGACTCTTTGGAAGTTCTTGAACGATTTCGAAGCAGCACTCAAATCTTAGAAGGGTCGCTTTGTTGCATGTTAGTCGAGTCTTAGGCTGGGACAAGGGGGCTACAACGTCTCAGCGCTTCGGCTCAGGGGTTCCTTCCGCCTCACTCAATTAGTACATTTATTAGATATTCTAGTAGCCCTTCTCTCGATGATGCAGAATTTAACGACACTGAATTTTCACAACGTCCAACTGTATGGAGCCTCAAAACGAAGGCATCGACATCAAAGTGTCCGGCCGCGTGGCCTAATGGCTAAGGCGCTAGATTTCGGTTCTCATCACCCGTAACCTCTAGAGATTCCAGGTTCGACTCCTGGCGTGGTCGATCTTTTTGGCTTTTATCTTCGATGCTACGTACCGAGGTTACAAGCGTGTTAGGAGTGTTTCTTTGGTGATTCCTTGATGTTGACGGCACGAGCAAAACTTAGTAAGCCCGTAGGATATTGACTTGAAGTGGAGAGTGGAAGAAGCCTCTGTATTGATTCTGAAGGGATCTGCAATAATAAAGCTGTTATTAACTAAACGAGTCCCAACACTATAGTTACGGCAGCAAATACTCTATCGGAGTAATGAATCCAAACATAATTGATAGCTTGGGCATAATACTGCTGTTTAATGCTTTTTATGATTAATGAATGGCAGGTTCACCTCCTGGCACCCGCAACGACAGCGGCATTCCCAAGTGGTAGGTGGCTTGGTTTTTAGAGTAACTATTTTCTGGGGAACTGGCTTTTTGGGAGCTGGAGGATCAGGTTTCGAGGCACTTCCCGTCTTTGGGGTTTCGGCTGATGAGCCCATCTTTTCAAGAATATGGTTTCGGAGGCCAGAAGCGGACAGCTAGGTGAAGAGTTTGGTTATTGGTAGAAATGAAGACAAGAGAGGGAGGCAAAGCGAGGATTATATACCTGTCTAAGAAAGAATGAATCAGGAACAGTCGTTACTCCCAGTACTTGTAGGTTCACTGCCCAAGCTTAAATTATTCCAGGCCCGTGAGTAATAAGTGAGCCCAATACATTCAAATCTCTTTGAATGTGAAGTGAAAGGCTATTATACTAAGCAAATAAGTCTGCTATTAGGATAGCCTTATAAGTGGTGACCAATGCGTCGGTTCATACCATAATTCCAATCAAACTGAAAACAGTGACAAACGGGGTGCAGGAAGAGAGATTGCTGTTGACCCTATCGCTCTTGGGGCACTGAGTTTATCTCAGTCAGAACAACCAAGCGCATCACCGCGACAAAGCTCTCAAATGAAATATGTAATAAATAAGTATTATTCTAGTAATACTTTTAAATATGTCGCTTCGCTAATGCCAGTTCCACTGACTAACATAATCTCGACACTCCCAGCATAATGAGAGTGCCAGAGATACTGAATGAACAAGCAATTCACAGATCTCCAACATGTGTCTGACCAAATACGGGGAATGTGGTTACAGAATTGCCAAGAGAAATGGGGTTATGTATGCTTAGCAACTCAATAAGCCACAGCTGGGACGGGCCATACGCTTGATGCTCGAAGTTACGTCAAAGTGAACAAACTCAAAGATCCCAGATCGCATATACTAAGATGCGGATCCTTCGCAGACCGGAAACTGCGGTGATATAATATCACATGAAACCAGAAACCTCGACCTGGCCGCCAAGAACCCAAGATCAGTCAAGGATGCAGCCTCCAAGTGTAAAAATTGACGATCTTGTAAGTTCGGTGAGCTCAGCTATGTGTTCTTTATTAATGTTCAGGGCTGAAAGTCTTATATGCCCAAAGAAACTATATACAAAGGTGTTGAAGCTGGATAGTTTCTGTGTCTTTCCAGGGATCGTGAACAGTAAACTCAATCCATAACTTTTGATACTTTGTGTCCCAGACACCACTTTCTCGGTCTCAATCGTTCTCCTCGGCCACCAATTTGTAATAGAAACCATCCAGCATCTGCCAAATGGTCTCATCGCCAACATACCTGTCCCTCAACGCAGCAACATGTGCCAGCTCAACATTTCCCCGCGTAGCATTCTCAACCAAAAACGAAAGAGTCCCCTTCTCCTTCTCAAGTTCACAAGCTCTGCTCAATGCTGTTTGCTCGGTCCCCGAATCGATACGCGCTCCCTTGCTCAACAGCAGAGACACAGACTCCTTGTAGGGTTCAAAGTCCCTTATCCCCCAAGCCATAAACCACCATTTTGAAGCTTTCCACGTCTCAGCCCCGAGAGTATCGAAAAGCCCAAGGAGAATGTTTTCAGCCCCATCATCACCGTCCTCGATGAGAGCGTCTTTGATCCTTGCTCCTGCGTCAAGAAGTATCTGCACACAGCACACGTCTTTGGCAGCGACGAGCGCCCAGAACAGGGGTCGGGAGGAAATGGTCGGGGACCAGTGGTCGTGGAGTCGGTTTACATCCATTCCCCCTGCGACGAGAAGCTTGAGCAATTCTAAGCGAGTCCCCCTGAATTCTTCTGCACGGCTCGGCTCAGACATTTGAATGTTCAAGGCATAGCGGGAGCCGAGACAGGTAAAAAGCATGTCAGACCCTATGTGAGAGTGGTGTCTGAGTTCAGGGTTAGCACCATACCGGAGCAGCACGATGGCAGGCTCAAACATATACTGTTGAATCAGGTCGCCGAGGGCTAAATGGTCGAATCTAGGCTCCACGTCGGGGTGAACACCACGCTGGATGAGCTTCTCGGCGATAGCACAGGCTGCCTTTGTTCTCGTGCATTCAGCTACCCAGTGCAAGGGTGAACAGCCGGTCGCGTCTCGATAAAGTGGGTTGAAATTCATGTGCTGAACAAGAGCATCAACCACAGAAACTGATCCAGCTTTTATGGCACACTCAAGCTCTAGTATGTGGTTCTCGATGTCTCGCTCCAGAATAAGATGCATGATTGCGTTGCTGCTGTGAAAAAGGGCGAAGTGTTCGGGGTACCAGTGGTGTTTTAATCCACTGATAGGGCACATACAAATCCAATCTGATTTGATATCGGGACGCGCACCATGTTCGAGAAGCCATCGCACAATCTCAAGGCGTTCTTGGAAGATGGCGAGGTGCAGGGGAGTGGCCAAAGTAAATTGATGGATCTTTTTGCGTCCGCGGCCATACTTGGCCACATTATCCAACCTGTTAAGGTCTGCGCCATGGGCAAAGGCATACTTGAGCGTGGGGAGAGAGTTGTGAGCTACAGCCCAGTGGACGCACGGGGGTGAGAGGCGGTCTGAAACATGGCGATGATAGAGGATCGGAGCGAAGACAGCGTTGAAAGTGCGGTTGACACTGGCCAGATGGCAGAGTCGCTCGTAGTCACAGTAAAGGCCGAGTGTACAGAGTAGCTCCACGGGTAAAGAATAAAATCCTATGTCGTGCATTTGTTGATAAAAGAGAATTGGCTTTAGGGTACAAGATTAATTGGCTCCTACTGTGATTTAAATGTTAAGAGTCAAGCGATTACATGTTGAAGGATTGGAACGTGAGTCATGAGAATTAGTGAGTGGCCAGGCGGCTGCCTGGCTGCTAACCAATAAGGCCAATTGCGCTGGGGCGTAATATTTTAGGGGATTTTAACAACACACACCACCTATGCATGAGGTGCTGTGGTTTTGACCTGTGGTAAAATGCTCTCGAGCTTCAGTGGAAGTTTGCCATAAGGATATATGCTCAGTCCACAGTTCAGCAGGTACATACGACCAAAGGTAGTGGAAAATACGGGATCCCGTCCGCTCTCCCATAGTCAAGCCACTAACCGGCGGATTAGTAGTTGGGTCGGTGACGACCAGCGAATCCCCGCTGTTGTATGTTTTTGCCGATTTCATTTTTGGTGGTGAATCTCTTTAAATATTGCGAGAAAGAGACTCGCGCTGACGTTTTGCGATGCTTCTTCAGGTGACTGAGACAAGGTGCAAAGGTGAGCCTTAGGCAGACGCCATTAGCGCCGTCCAAGCGCACACTGATAATGAGAGTCAATTGGCTCAGCTTTCACCGGCTATTTCTCGAACGGGAAATCACCGAGCGTCAAGGCGTGATAAATGTTCACTTTCACTATTTCACACCAACATCAACACCACCATCACTAACATCAATCAACCATGAAGCTCACTAACGCCATCCTCCCCCTTCTCGCCTCTCAGGCAACGGCTCAGCTCGTCGACTTCAACATTCAGGTCGGTGACACCGCCATGCTTAACCTCATGCGTCAAGCTTCTGAGGCCTCAGCCCGCGGTGACCATGCCAAAGCCGCCGAATTGATAGACCTCATCAACAAGTCGCGCTCTCCCACCGACGAAAAGGTCCAGTGGAACACCGACTGTCGCGTAAAGTCTCAATTCGAAGCTGAGATCTATGTCGTTCCCCATCCCTCCCGTGCCCCGAAGGAGATCGCATGGGCTATGAAGTTCCTTGACGAGCACTGGAAGACCGACGACGGTCGCGATCTTCCTTACCCTGGCGACTTTGATAGCTTCATGCATCGCGATGGCTTCAGAGTCATGCGCACCGACTACAAGAAGCTTCCTTGGGCTGTTCGCAAGTATCACGAGGAGCTTGTCAAGGAGGGTAAGCAGATGGAGCGCAAGTTCATCGCTGAGCTTGATGGAAGCGCTTTCTTTGCTCCTGGTGTCATTACCTGGCTGGCGCCTTTGTTCGCTGGAAGCGAGGTTGTACCTGGCAAGAATGCATGCGAGGGTAAGTGATTTGACTGTACGAGCAAGAGGTGCCAATACTAACAGAATGTAGATGACCTGCTCGACTTCAGCAACTGGCACAAAAAGAAGCCCGTGTCTTCTGATGTCAAGTACACATTCTCTTATATTGGCAAAGCCCAGATCGGAGACCATATCACTGTTGAGCTCGCCGCTCAGAGAGATTCTAAGAAGGAGTATGCCAAGAGGCCTGAGGGAACTGAGGAAACTGAGGAAACCGAGTTTGGTGAGCTGTGATGTTGGAAGCTCGCCACCATAACGAATTATCCTTGCATTAGCTGAAGGGAAGCTATATTTGAGCTTTCTTGTTTGTAATGAAATTTTAATGATACGAATATAATGAGCTGCAATGGTCAACCAGAATTGGCGTAACTATTGTCTGGCAATACCTCTAAAATGTCCCTTCTGTGTAGAACTGTAGACCATTTCTACCCTTCCTCAAAGCCTTGATGCTGTTGTCTTTCTCCTCTCCCTTTCCCTATCTCGTAACTTCCGTCTTAGAATCTTTCCAGTTGGGCTTTTCGGAATTGCTTCCACGAACTCAATGCCGCCTTGCAACCATTTGTATCTTGCTTTGTGTTCCTCAACATGTCGTTGTATCTCGCGCACAAGCTTCTCGTCAGGCTGAGCCGATTGGCTTGACTTGACAACAAAAGCTTTGGGAACTTCACCGGCTCGTGCGTCAGGTACTTGTATGACTGCACAGTCGCTCACCGCGGAATGTGTGAGGAGATGGGCCTCCAGCTCTGCAGGCGCGACTTGGTGGCCCTGTTAACTCAGTCAGATAAAGTCTAGAAATATTTCGGGAAACGCAGATAATCTACCTTGACTTTTATGAGCTCTTTGACTCGATCAACAACTACAAAGTGCTCATTCCCAGTCTCAGATAGCCGAACAAGCACTTCATCACCAGTTCGGATCCAACGACCATCTTCATCCTCGAAGAAAGTCTCACTGGTGGCCTTTGGATTATTGAAGTATCCCAAAGAGACTGTAGGGCTTTGGATAAGGAGTTCGCCAGGCGTTTCGCAGTCCGTGATTTCCCTCCCATGGGGGTCGACGATCTTAGCCTTGGCTGCTGAAATCAAGCTTCCTGTTGTACCGACTTCAGTATCATGCTCACTACTTTGGATAAAGACAGTAGCTGTTTCCGTCATGCCTGAGAAAGAAATCAGCACCTTGAACAAGACATCTTCTTTTCTCAGGCGGCCCTACCATAACCTTGCCCAAGGCGCCAAGTTGGATAAAGACCCAATAGGTCATCAACTGTTTCACGCCCTAAAGGCGCGGCACCAGTGTACACAAACCTCACACTACTCAAATCATACTTGCGGCAGTTATCCCTCTGATCAAGCATCTGGATAACAATAGGAGGAACAATTGGTAGCTGCTGTATCTTAAATCGGCTGACAGCGGCAAGGAAGGGTTCGAACTCGAACCGAGGCAAGACAATGATTTCGTCTCCTCGATACGTCCCCAAATGAGTGATGAGCATTAGTCCAAAGACATGGCTGAAAGGCAACACTCCAAGCATCACTTGCGTATCAATTCCGTCGGCTTTTCGAGAGACAGAGTCGAATGTACATGTTTGGATGATGCCGGCTATAATGTTGTAGTGCGAAAGCATCACAGGTTTCTGGTCAGATGTTAGCAGGCGGTACGAAAAATCGACGGGGAGCTTACAGGCAACCCAGAGGTGCCACTTGAATACAGAAGATACGCTGTTTGCCGTGCACCTTGTCCTTTTGACCACTTCAAGTGCGTTAAATCGGGTAGCTTTTTTCCACTCTCAACAAGATCCTCGATCGACTTGAATGCGCTTCTAGCTGCGGCGCCAGGCATTGGAAGAAGAAAGATGTTGGCATGATGGACACCAACCGCATCTGCTGCCTTTAGAGCTGTCTCGAGAAGTGGTGCACAGGTAAAGATTGCCTTTGCATGCGAAGCACGGAGCTGCTGCTCTAGCTCTGATGCTGAGAGTGCGGCGCTGCTCAGGCTGGCAATGCCATTGAGACGATGGATGGAATGGGTGAGAGGGATATAATCAATCTGTTTTCACGTGTCAATTTCATTTACCTCCCTTCTTTGCAGGAGGCCACTTACGGTGTTGTACGAGAATACAACACAGACACGGTCCCATTCCGAACCAGACTGGGAGTTGAGCTGGAGAGCGTGACCGATACCTCTGGCAAGGTAGTCCTCTCTCTCAAGTACTTCCGCCGCAGTGCGCGTCTTTCCCGTCACGCCGCATGTATACGGGTGCCTTGATTTAGCAATAGGATACCGGCCGTACTCTTCCGAGCTCATAAACTCGGCAACACTGATGGAATCCGGAGGATCTGCGAAGGGTTAGTGGTAATGAGGCGGCTAGAAAGGGTTTTGAGCACCTATTGGTAAGTCAGGAACCCAGGGTGGTGGAGTGAAGACCATTTTGACAAGGTGCAAGATTTGCGGTGGTGATGATGTTGGATCGTAGATTGATCTGATAAGATCTTGGTGTCCATATTTATCCCGCTCTACGCCCTTTTAATGCAACCCCGCTTCTGATATGGTGCCTTGGCAATAGGCGGGGATGTCGGAGGATTATTTAGGTAGCGGGGAGTTTGAGCGATGCTTTACTGTCATTTGTGAGTGGCATCGGTACTAGAAAGACTTGCGTGTTAATTGCTAAGAGAACTTGCCAAATTTCAGCTCTTGACTGGGCAGGTTCTCTATTGCTTTAGACATTTAGATCATTGAGGTCACTGGAACAGGTTGAGTTATGCTTTGGTATGACAAATTATAGATTATAGTCTATACAAGTATATGTCCTTGTAGTTTGCCCGCTAATAACTAACATTATCGCTAATCTTCCATATCGTATCCTCTGTCTATATCATCAATCGTAGCCGCTTAAGGGAGAGCAGCAGGGGAGTAGCTCTGGTCAGGCTTGACAACCTTGCCACCAGCGAGCTGCTTGTCGGTGTAGCTGGGGTAGATGATCTGCTTCTTGCTGCTGACAACAGAGAGGGTGGTGAAGCCCTTGTCGGCACCGAACTGGCCGCTCCAGCCAGAGGTGATGGTGAAGGTGCTGGCGCCGGTGCCGCACTTGGCAGGGCCGCCGTTGGCCTTGGAGGCTCCCTTGGCCTTGACGACGTACTTGCAGGGAGTAGCGGCGCCGCTGCCGGTGTTGATCTTGAAGTTCCAGGTGCAGGTGGTGTCGGCCTTGTCGCAGGCGCGGCTGAGGGACTGGATGGTCCACTGGGGAGAGGCGGCCATCATGGAGACGGAGTCGGCGGGAGCTGGGGCAGCGACGGCGCCGGTGGCGGAGACGAGAGCGATGATGGCGGCGGTGAACTTCATTTTGATGGTTGGGGTTGGTTGTGAGGGAGAAGAAGAGTAGATTGAAGAGTGTTTGGTAGTGAGATGTTTGTTTGGATGATGAGTTGATTGATGATGAGAATGGGAACTATTGTGGGTTGATGAGGAAGTCTTTATAGAAGTTCACAAAGGTATTAATAGATGCATGACTTCATTTGTCCGGATCATCGGCTCCAAAGTGTTGAGCTCTGAGCTTTGATGTTCGCTCTGGCCGAGTCCCCACGATGTTACTGCGGTCAGTTGATAGTAACGTTGATCTGGGCTTGGAGCTAGCCTCATGGTTCCAGAACCATTTCCAACGCATGACAGAATAAATTGGCCACGAACCACTGGTTCCATCTGCCGACTTTCGGTCTTTTTTGTTCTCGACCTGGGGAACCTGTTCGGCTGGGCTGAAGTCTAGCCTCAACCAGTTTAGAGCGTCGCTTTTTCTTCCAATCATTGATGGTCTATTCTTAGACGTAGCTATCCCTGCGGATATGGTGTCCAAATGCGGTTACGAGCTCTTCGCTATACGAGAGATCACCCTGGAACTATTGCTGTTCCCTTGCCCCTGCCTTTGAATTCAAGCTTCAACGGTATTAGAGACCTCGTATAGCCGTCGATCGGTGAGGAATTTATGCTCCGTTATTCCGTTCCTGCAATCTTAGCGGCATAATGCAAGTTGATCGATCTGTCCTTAGCTGTCCCAATTCAGACCCACGTGCACGGCTTCGGCATTGGGAGCTTGGCGATGGTGAGACAGCTGGCAATATTGCAGATACAGGGTCTGAGAACTGGTCTACTACGAATACGGGAACCTGATCGTCTCAATACAACACAACATCTCAATTGGCAATCATCGATCAACAATTTGGTTGCACTCGAATTGCCTTCTCCAAGGAGAAGAAAAGATTTGGTGAAAAGTCTGCAAGAATTAGAATTATCTTCCCGAAAGTTTGTTTTCCGGGCTATGCCAATCCGTCCGTGACTGTCACTTTGGTATGTGACATTGGCATGTGGCATAACTCTATCATTTAGCTTAAGAGTGTAAATCCGTTGGTACCTTAATCCTACTTTGGATATTGATCGCGCACTGTCGTTGTCACCACGACAGTCGATCCACGGAAAGGGCTGTCAACATGAATGCCAATTACCAAAACGAAATTAAATAAATCCAATGACTTCTAGAATGAGAATCAGTTTATCAGAACAGTCAGTAGGAATAGATAGGGGGGAAGATCGAGGATTGGAAATATTTGCCTAATATAGGTTAACTTAGGGTAAGCGTTTTCATCGCCCTGATTCGCATTCCTGACACTCAAAGATTGCTTTGTGGCATTTTTAATGACATCCGATAAAAAGGCCATTACAAGATATTGGTATTTTCTGAGGTATTTATGCTAGAAAATTCATCTTTTGGTCGTTGTCCGTCACTCTGAATTCACGCAACAGCCCTCTGCACTGGCCTCAGTGTGGATGAAAGCTGTGAAATTGGAATTCCCACCTTGGCTTTTTTAATTCTCATTATAGCCATCTCTTGTACAACTTGCAAATTCTCATAGTCTCTGACCTACTTCCTAGACCTCGATGTCTAGCCGTTCGACGTTGAGTAGATCCCCATACGTCTTTAGTTAGGAGATAACGTAAAAGTGCACGAAACTTAGTCTTGTGGCAAAAAACCTAATATTTCTTCACCTTCAAGAACTACCTAAGGCTCCAGGTTCGTTCCCTCAACCTCCCCTTCTCTTAGAAATCTAATTCATGTAAGGACATCCTCAAGAGGTGTTTGGAGATTTATCCTGGCCGGTAGATGAGCCAGCTGTAGCTTTGGCACTCTCATTCTGAACCAGAGGATAGATGATGTTGAGTTTAACATCTGCGTTCTGAAACCCGGCCATGCTCGAGGCTGAGCTCCAAGGATCCAGCTTGGCATCTCCTGTGGCCCACTGAAGCATCTGGTAGCTGGTGATATCGTGTGTAAGTTTTGCTATTTACTGCTGTCAGTCAAAGTTTTCCTTGCTCCTGGATTACAATCAACGACTCTCATATAGAACGATGACATGCGGCGAGAATAGTCGCCAAAGAAGATATGTCATCTTTTCTATGGGCACGTTTTTAGATTGGATGTTCAGTGACCAAGACTAATCTATCATGCGGTTTGCTCAAAGCCTTCTATGGGCACTTTTATCCATTGGATGCCCCATTCCAGCTTCTGGATACGTTGGAGTTGTCTCTTGTAGATGTGTCAATAGCTTCAACCACTCAAAAAAAGTGCCCATATCAACGCACTTGGTCTCACCCAAAGGCCCCTCGGCTATAATTTTGAAATGCAGTGCAGGGAGGTCACAATACTCTTTCTTTCATTGGCTAGCCACCCCTGCCCTGAAACTGAAAATTAAGGACGCAAAGTAGTCCTCTGTTTCCACTTTGTGGCCTGTCCATTCTTTTCTTCGAGATGCCACTGTCAAGATAGGCGAGCCAATAAACCCACAGGCCAAGGCATACTGGACATAACCCGGCATAGCAATGCCACATTTGTGATTGCTGCAAGCATCTAAGTTTGTTCCATTCTTTGGCGTGTTCTAGGCTGGGCATTGTGGGGTTAAAGCATCATCGAATGAGAAAACGTGCCCACGAAGGACTACCGTAATGGAGGGTAGAGACAATTGGCAGCGAATCAGAAAACGTGCCCAGTGTCTCAACATGTCCAGCCGCAGCGGGCTGCGGTCGAGCTGAACAGACATGGCAGGTTTAAGAAACCGCTCACAGCCTCATTCGCTTTCCCCCCCTTCTTCTCCCTCTTTTCTTACCGCCAAGTCGCCTCAGTGCGAGCTCCGCGCTTGACTTTCCGCGACCAGCTGTGTCTGGGCTGCGATAACAACTTCTATGCAGTTATTAACTGCCGTTTAGTATGATCTCCATTCAAAGCCCGTGATTTACTCTATTAACCGTTTGTGACAGAAGAATCGTTGCCTCAACTCGTTAATGCTCTCTCGGGAGCTAACACAATTCAACTCAACATTTAACGCTGTTGTTGAGGCGCCGGCTGATCCGGCGTTCTTAACATACAGAGTAACCATCATGATCATCACCTAGATCACAATGGGCATGACAACCACGATTTAGACTGGGAACTCATCACCGTTCCTTCCATACGGGCCTATCTAGATAAAGAGCTGGAGACCTCAAGATCACACGATACTTTGGGCGTTGAATCGCCTAGTATTGCCGACTACGACGTCCCTCTTGTACATCTAGAAGGCTATGACTCTCCTCAAATCTTGTCAACTTCTCAGTCTGTTTCCTCTCCTGATCAGGTCACCACTCCCACCACTCCTGACCATGAAACACGATCACCGCCATGTTTCCCGCGAGGTCTTTCCTGCCTGCCACAATCTCCATCGACCTTTGCAAGCGCTGGGAATCCAGCAACTCCGCAACTGTCGCTTTCACGCTACAGTTGTGAGCTATGCTTTGTGGCCTTTCATCAAGTTTCTGCACTTGCCGACCATTACAGAGATTCGCATTGCCATAGCATTTCTGGTTCCTCGAAGCCCTACAATTGCGGAAAGCATAGATTCAGATTCGGCCGCAGAGTCGACTTCGAACGGCATTTGCGGAGTTCAGCGCATTCGTCAGAGAGATACCAGTGTCGATGCGGGGATAAATTTCTAAGACCGGATCGTCTTCGCTCACATGTTCAGTCGAAAAAGTGCAATGGCGGTCTTGGCCTGTACGCGTGTATATGTGGATATGCCGCCGAGACTTACCAGAACCTGTCCAGTCACGTTGGGACATGTGACAAATCGCGTCCGCCCGGTCGACCCAAGAAGAAACATGAACACAGGAGAGAACCTAACAATAGTAGATGAGAAGAAAGCAACCTTTGAGCAGTGATGCTAGAAGACTGCCTTTATAAGAGTGCATCCCTGGCTGGACGACTCCACGCGAAGTCGAGCAAGCATCTAACGAGCCATTGCCAACTCGTTGCAATCTGAAAATACCGGGGAATTATGATGAGTTTTGCATCTTGAAATATATAACCAACTTTACACACTCACTAGAGATAACCTGATCGGAAATATCGTCAGCAAGAAAAGAAAAATGGTACTTCCGCTGCAGCACACTTATGTTATACGTCAGTACAAGTACACACTCTTGTACTTTATTTTCCTTTGTCATTGAGTTTTTTCTATTTACAGCATCAACTACTGCGCTTCCATTGCGGAATGATCCTGGTAGTAACACAAACCGGTATATTTCAGAATTCAACAAATGGAAGGAATATAATGAAGTTCTGTCTTCATATGAGGTAGTCAAGCCCAATTGTCACATGATGATTGATCATACGCAGTCAATGTGGTCCTGAGAACTTTGCCTGCTTGGAAGTCGTGAAGACTCAGGCAAGTCGCTCGCCGACGACTGAACTGAAAAATCTTCCAACACCAGAAAGACACTAGAAAAGAATAATACGTCTTCAACTAAGAGATTCCCTTGATGGGTGACTCTGGATACCTTTGGTTATTAAGGGAAAGGGAAAGGGAAAGGGGAGGGGGGGGAAAGAAGGAGAAAAAACTAAGAGAAACGAAAAGGACGGAAAAGTAATTAATGAGGTCTAGTAACTTGGCGGCTCGGTCTCTGTGGTTATTACTTTCTTTTTGGTGAGGGCTTTTGACTTTCTGCAGAACTACTTTATGAATTTGCTTTTTAATTTAGGCATTCATTACAAATCTCATTAACCAAGACTCTGTTAATTGGAAACCCTTTCGGCTGAATCCTTGAAACTATCTTTGCCAGCTAAAAGCAACGTTTTTGCAGCCTTACCTCATGCTCGTAATAGTATCGTGATCGATGGCGCCTTCGCCCTTGTGACTTCAGGGCGAGTCAAGCTTTACCTGAAGCTCTATGGCCTGATTCTCCGTCCTTGGATGTTTGATGGGAGACGTTTACTAAAGCAACGATCTGGTCAGAGGGAGAAATCAAAAGGAGCCACTGATTGCCGCCCGCCTTAGATCAGCGGCTGATGACCGAACTTGCAATTGGGTGACCAGGCTCGAGGGCACTTTTTCCTGTCCAACCGTTTCTTCAAGCTCGCCAAGTTTCAACGCTCTTGCATCTCAGCTACAGAGTGTTCTTGATACAGCAATCGTCACCGGGTTGTGTGAGATTATTCGGCTCGAGACTATTAACAGCACCATTCTGATCAATGAGAGCATGGCCTGTCAACAAGCTAACCCGTTGGTCACTGCAGATAATAAAGTTATCACCGATTCTCTTACCATTTTGCAATCTCTATTATGGAAACTCCCATATGCAAAACAAGGCCTATTAATTATGAAGACTGTCCAAGAACTCAGAGTTGAAAATGCAGGGTTTACTTGAACACCTCCCTCCTATTAAGTCCTCTGATATTGGCCAACTGAAGAAATGACTGGAGGTAAATAGACGATAGCACAATGACTCTGTAAAAATGATTTTCAATAAAGTCAATGATATCATTCCGTCGTGAGTAAAGATATTTGTTGTCTACGCATTCTTATATCTCCATCTCGCTCGTCGGTGCAAGCTAATATCTCCAGAATAGAATGCCAGAAGCATGCCATAGAACCCCCCGATGGGCCACTTGTTCAGAACTGATCTCAGTACCCAACTCTCACCGTTATTTTCCTCTAGCTTCTCATCGGCATTTTTCACCTTATCATACACCGTCGGGAGGGTTTTCGCAAAGTAGCGCTCTCTGAGGTCTTGATACCAAGAATGATCATAAAGCTCCCAGAACCGTTCCTCGGTATAGTATGTATGGGCATAGAGCCATTTACGACCCCCCAACTCCGTCAACTTCTCCTCCAGAACTTGATTCTTGGCTCTGAACTCTTCAGGGTTTGAAGGGCCCCAACCCCAAACACCAATGTTGAGCATCGGCTGCGACATATCAGTCCCGCCACCACTCAAACCTCCCGGCTTTGTGACGGGATGGAAAGTTGGCATCCGAGTACCTCTCAGAGGGCAGAGCCAAAGTGGCCATATTCCAAGTTGAGAGGTAACCCAGTCAATGAACGCTTCAGCCGTGTCGTAAGGGAGAGCTAGATCCTGAACCACAAATTGCTCTGAAATGCGACTTGCATGAAGGGCATGGTATAGAGTCCGCGTATGAGAATAGTCGTCCAACAGCCAGCGAAAGAATTTGTTAAACGGGATGATCTTGAAGTATGTATATCCTTGACGGCCTACCCAGAAGGCGGCCCTATCGTATCGGAACAAATACTCGCCCAGAGGAATATATTCCGTGATCTCAGATGACGAGACAAGGTGTTTTGTTTCTTCTAAAACGTGAAGATAAAACCATGGATCTTCGGCGTTGCTGAAGGTCCGTATTGGACAATCCATTGGTTTGATGTTGGTCAAGTGGCCTGTGATGATAACACTATGGTCTTTCGAAAAGGATATTGCATCAATATAATCAAGTTCTGGTTTCTCACAGCACTTCCTTATTTCGGAAATTGCGGTGGAAATACTGCCGACTCTGTGGTATGTTGTCTTGACAAATCGTCGAGCTTCCACTAGTCGCACTTGTAGAAGTGTCGTTATGCCCAACGTCCCTAATGCTCCTGCAGCACCGTGGAACAGGTCCTTGTGCTCATCACGGGATGCTCGGACAACTTCACCATTTCCAAGTATAATTTCCACAGAATCGATGGTTTCGTTGAAGAAGCCATGTCGAAATGAGCTGCTTTCACCAGATGTTCCTGAGAACCCACCTCCAGCCGTGATTCCAGGGAACTCCATCACTACTGGGGGTATGAGGCCGTATGCCATGGTAGCCTCAACTAAGCGATCCATCGGTACATTTGGCTCCACGAGACAGCTTCTTTTAGCGGTATCAACAGATATAACCCGGGATAACATGCTGATGTCGATGATGTTGGAGTCAGGTGCATGGCGAGGACGGGTACTACTTGAAGAGCCGTGAAAAACACGATAGGGTTGACCGAGTTTGTAAAAGTGCCGTACCCTGTCAGCGACATCTTGGACGATTGTGGCATGTCGCTCCATTGCGTTCCTTGGCACTTGGCTAAGTTAAGCTTTGAGGAAGACACAACGAGAGACTCCCTGCGGATATGACAGATATGTATCTGTCATTTTGAGAAACCGAGCTTTTGCGTTTGTCCGTGGTCAGGGCACTCGTACAAAGATGTTCCCGGGAGATCTGAAAGAGATCGGAAAGGGCCAAGCTGGTGATTCGTCTGTGAAACCCAAGAAGATAACGATGTTAAGAACTTGAAACTCAGAGAAAGAAAGTGCGGTGAGAATTTGTGCACAAGATCTCGCGTACAAACTGATTTGTATGGTGGATAGTGTAACGCCTGCATGCAGGTTCCCGATAGATTCAGGGAACAATACGACACTCGCAGAGCACAAAACACCGCTAATCAAATATGATGTATAACTGTAGTACTTTACACAAGATGCTTAGTCTATGGAATCTAGACCCGGACCGAGTCCTTTCTTAAGGCCCAAACAACTCCTTCTACCTAAATCGTCTCACAACCCTAGACCCAGTGTAACACACAACTCCCGAGATTCAAGCCCCGATCCTGAGAATTTCACCAAACGCCAGGGACAAATCGCCAAGGTACGCGTCTGCAGTATTCGTTCCACGCAGCACCATACTTGACCGAGCAACTCTTCTCATCCCGTATACACCGATGCACAAGCAACATGGTCATCCACACCGCGTACGTCCAAACCACAGCCTTCGTACTACCCACCAACGCACACGTACTGAAACTCAGGATCAGATCACCCAAGTAATTCGCGTGTCGAGACCATCCCCACCAGCCACTGCACAAAAGCAGACTTCTGTGCTGCCGACCATCGGAAGTTCGGAAGGATGCAACAATGGTTTCGGCGGGTCTGCCCCAGATAGTACATTTTCCTCCGGTTCGTCGGACGATTTCCTTTTGGTGGTTCACGGAGCGGAAGAGAATGTAGCCTGCTACTCCGAGGGTGAAGAAGAAGACCAGGTAAGGTGTTGAGGCGGATGAGGGATATCGACCGAGGAATTGGCCTTGGATGGTGTATGTTGTGGGTAAAAAGCAGAAGCAGCCCCAGCTTAGATAGAATCCGTAGTGGTCGAATTTGACGTCTATTGTTCGGAGATACCAGGATTCATTGATGAAGAAATCTACCACGTAGAGAGTCTGCAATGCCGTGACAAGGATCAATGATGGCTCGATGTATCCCTGATTTTGGTACTGGTAGCCCATGTTTGAAAAGTCTCTGTAAAACATGTTAGTAGGATCCTCTCCCTCCATGGGAAGTGAAACCTACATCAAAGTCCACACCATCATTCCAGCCCTGCCATTAGCAAACAGCTTGAGGTCGAAATTCTCCCCCAATCGTGGATTCAGCTCAATGCCCATGAAGAAATCGTATAAAAACGAGCCTGTCATATCAATTAGCGTTTGATTACGCCAAACTCAAAGTCAACTCACCGCTAAACTTCCTATCCTCTGGATGCGTCGGCATGACGTACGCTTTGACGAATGCAAGTGCCGAAATAACAAACCCAGCCAAGTTCATAGCTCCAATCAAGCTGCTCCAATTGCGGGGAATGAAGCCAGGGTCCAGAATTCCCAACCAGCTGAGAATTCCGTAGAGGAGATGCGTGACAATCCACGCTGAGAGGCCGTTGATCTTGTAGTTGAGAAGATATCCGGCTGGTGTTAACTGTCCTTGATGTTGTTCTCCGGGGAGTAAGCAGTACAGAAGTGCCTGGACGCCTACCCAGCAGATCACGGCTGCTATGCCCTTGGTGGTGATCTGAGGACCGTGCTGGGCGCAAATGTTCCAAAAACCGTGTTCTTTCACCGCGTCTGCAAACAGTGAGAGAGATCCTTCGTACTGAGCGAGAGTGATGAATATCGATATTGAGGCCATAGGCGCGAGAAACAATGGCGATGCTCCAACGAGAGATCGCAACCATGACCGTCCAAATGCAGCACGACCCCAGACATCAGCATCAGTGAATGCCTTCACCTCCGTCATAAGCCCAGCTTCAATCGGTTTCTGCTTCCTGGGTCTAGTGATGGTAGTCGTCGAGCCTGCCCTCGGCAAGCCCTCAGCATTCTTTGCCATGACTTGTGTCGAATATCGTGAACGCGTGTATACGGCGAAGAGATGGTGAGATGAGAACAAAGGAAGAGAAAGGCGTTGTGTCGTACAAGAGACGAGCTAGGAATCACGGCAGTTTTAGTGGCTGGGGATGACATCGTCATTAATCATGGGTGGATCTACAGCCCGGCCATGGTTAGTGAGTGATTGTGGCTTGGCCAAAGTTACGCAAACAACGCGTTGTGAGGACACGTTGAGATTTAATGCCTGGTTGGTTCGAGATGCCAAGGTGACTAGCTTGAGACATGTTGGTGGCTGGCTTGTCTTGGATTACGAGGTGATACGACATCAATTTGTGTAAGTTTGCATTATCTCGAGGCTTTATGATCTGGTTGCACAAGATCACTCATTCTGAAGCAGGTGGGTAGCACCAATCGATGCAAATGATTCATTATCAAGACAGCATTATCTTTTGTCCCACCAAGTAGAGTTTCGGTGTGCCTTGCGCTAACGGCCGCTTAGCTTGTCAATCTGGCGTGGTTGTGTCTGACCGCCTCAATATGTTCTGATATGCCAAGGTACCGCCCGCGACGATCCCCAAGGTTCACTCCACCCAAATCGACTGGCATCCAATTTTCGAATAGATTCTTTTTCGTCATGTGACTAAACGATAGGAGCCAGCGAGAATGGTTCTCCAGGTTGCATGCATTCAGTAAAGCTCCTCATAGGCTTGAACCCATCTGCCGATGCTCATGCAACTCTATTCTTAAACGATCTTAATAGTGTATCCATCCTTTTCATCCTTTTCCCTGTAAAACTTCTCTTCAATCCTCGAATTACTCCATAGTCCATTCCTCACCTCAGACATCGGTTTGAATAATGTCGCCCAATTGAGCCAATCCCTACGAATGTCGTTAACGTTAATCCGAAAATACCCAATCCTAATGAATGTCCCCCGTTCTTGGCCCTCATTACACGGCATCAACAGCAATCCACACTCTGATGGTGTATCCTCATAAACATTTTTGATGTCAGCCTCTGCAACTTTAAGTGCAAAAATCTGCCTATTTTTAGGTATTTTCCAATCCAACGTTACAAGACACCGTACTCCCACTTCCCCGTTCAACCCCTTGCCTTTGAACACAAGCACCTCACTGAAGGAGATCGGGTTTATACACTCGACGCGGTCTTTCAAGGTGTCAAATCGCCACCAGAGCGAGTGCAATGGCCCCAGAGTACTGCGTGAAAAACCCCGAAAGAGGACCTCTGTGAGAGGACCGTGGACGATTAGGGCCGTGGAGGGTGACATGCTGACCCCTCCCGGCTTTGTATCATCCGGGATTATGACATCGACAACTCTCGTGACTATCTTGGGCTCATTCTGCGCCCTGAATAGAAAACTGAACTCAACTGGATTATGAACAGATGCCCAGGACCAGCTCGGCGCGATTCTGGTGGTCGGTGGTGCCCCCGGCAACTGCCATAGGTACCCGGTAGACCAAAGTAGGAAGAGTGGAAGGGTTTCTTGTCGCCAAATGCCACTGAGGTAATGTTCTCTTGACACAATGCTTGTCATCTGCTCAGCTACGCCGTCAATGGCGATAAGCTTATCGGTCGTTTCAGTGAGCTTTCCAAGGCTGTACTGAGTTACGATCGATGCCCATACAAAGAGAAACATCTCTTCATCGGTCGATGTATTATCTGTGCTTCGTTCTCTGGTGAGTATATCGGTGTATACATGCTTAAATCGATAATCCCATGAAGGAAGGATGCCCGATGGCAATCTATCTGAGGCGAAGAGCTCTTTGAATCGATATTGTAAACCCCATGGCCCTCCTTCGGGATAGAGCTCTGAAGCATAGAGCTCCCCGCATTCCCAATATAGCATATCGTGCGCGAAGTAGACGGTCCCCCGTGACAGAAGACGCTCTTGGAAAACCCATGCGCGTTTCATAAGAGGTGATTTGGCCGAAAACCTAGCCCATGGATCACTGGGGACAAGATGGTATTCTCCTTCAAGCCCATAATCGGGCCATTTAATGTCTACTCGAAGGCCGTTGATAGCTGTGGGGTCACGGTCGCGAAAAAGTCCTCCGTGAGCGTCTGACGAGGCCGCTGCAGCAAGTGTAATGGTGGAGTACGCGTAGACTCTTGCCATGGTGACTGACTGCACACTCCAGTCTTCTTCATCGAGTTGAATGATACAAAGAGCATCTATCCAGATGTACTCTAGACCAAGACGAGTTGTCGCAGTGATGGCATCACGAAACGTGGGAGGAAGGTCTTGGACAGACAATCCACTGGTAGTCATTGTGTCGTAATTGGATTTGAGGAGTTTGGTGAATGTACTTTTGCCCCAGCAGTAGCTCAAGGTGGTATACTGGATATCGGCGGAAGTATGGCCTTCCTTGCTCGTTTCTATGATCTGGATGGTCTCGGGGACGCCATCGGCACTCGAGATGATCTTAACGAGTCGGGCTGGCAGCCAATCCCTATCCGCACTACTACGTGTATGTAGCTTTTGGCATGATGGATGATTCTTGGAGCAGTTTTTGATCCAGTTCGTCAAGCAGTCAAAACTGTCTTGGTCGGACGTATTCGTTGACGCTCTGTCGATGGGTTTATGACTTTTCATGCGAGGATCTGAGATCCCCAATCAGTCAGTGAATAGTGAACAGAGTCAACGAACTGACCTTTAGCTTCAAAGATACTTATATCATGCTCACTTAGGTGGTACTTATCTTTACGTCTCCAAAGCCCAAGATCAGCTGCTCCGTGAGTCCACCTAGGACTGTTCAATATACATAGCACTGGCTTGACCGGTGATCGAAACCCTTCCGGAGCAAAAGCAGAATGGCATCCGTAACCAAATCCGCCAAGGGCCATGTCGGAAGCGGCAAAATCAATAAGAAAGGAACAGAAGTCGCATTCAGCGACAGTTTTCATTGTATCTCGGGATACTTCTGGCGTCCCCTCAAACACTTTCCATGGGGTCTCGTGGAATGGAGAGTACCAGTACCCAGTGTTTTTGCGGCATGGTTCTATAGTGGAAAATGCCCTTTGACATGGCGCGCAGAGCTTGGTAGACATGATACGGGCAAAGACGAATGTTTTTTGACGCGCCAGGCTTGGTCTTGACACGTAAGATTAGAGTGAGATGACGCGCTACGAGGCTGCAGGAGCAGGGGTTCAAGATGTCAGCTGATAGGACTAAATTGCCTTGCGGCTGATTGATGAAGTGAAGAACCACGATTTTAGGTGTACTATGTAGTGGCGGTTTAGGTGAAGGCAAAATTGAGATGATGGAGCACGCGGTTGATTAAAAATTATTTATTAAAATATTATCCGTGGTATTTCCTCGGCACCTCCTGCGATGCCTTTGGCGAGGACATTAGTAACTCTGCAGGTATCTCGATGGGATCCTGATTGATCTGGTATACTATCCGTTGAGGAACCCATGGTTCATCTTCGTTGTCTGACCCCGACACCAACCGAATAGTGCTAGCCCGAAGTCGATAACTCGCGGTATCTGACGGTTGGAAGAGCGCACTATCGGGTGATTGAAACATCTCACTCCTATCCGTCTTGGAAGGCGCATGCCTCACCGTTCTTCTATTCACCTCGGGCTTTTCAGAGCCTGGAGACGTGGTGTCTGGTGTCTGTCGCTTCTTATATCGATACAAGAAGAAACCGCCAAGGAGGAGCAGAAGGATGAAGAGTCCGACCCCGGCTCCAATGCCTGCCCTTGCACCGACAGAGAGTCCTTTTGAAGCTGTAGTTGTCTCTTGTGGAATCCCTGTGCTTTCCAACGTTGACGTCGGCGTGCTAGGAATGGTCTCTTGAGCTGGTGATGATGTGATTGCTGCAGGTGCTCTTTTTGAAACAGTCTTCAATATTTGTGTAAAATTAGAGTCGATGAAAAAGGGTTTGCTCATCATGCTGGTTTCATTGTTGGGTTCAGTCGTGTCAAACAGCCACACGACGAACTTTGTATCGCCGACTTTGAAGTCTTCGGGTATTGTCCAGTTGTATGAGATCCACGTGTCTGGGCATTCGGGGTTCCGTAACCCCCAGTTAGACGATGGGTAATGAAAAGTCTTATTGCCTGAAACATGTCAGCAGGGTCTTTGTGCATCTTTGGAAGGGGTGACATACTGAAGACCTTTATCGTATCGGGATTCTCTTTGTCGTATTTGGCATCGAAGTGCCTTATCTCCATGCTGAAAGTCGAGCTTTGCTTTCCTTTGATGTCGTATCCGCCGGTCCAACCCATTTTCACCGTCTCTCCAGCCCACCAAGTAACACCTTGTTGAGGAAACATGATGTCATTTCCCAGAACCATGGATTTGCACCAAGCCTCTGTTTCTTCCGGTGTTCTATCATTTTGAGATTCCTGGGCTACAAGAGCCGTGTCATGGTCGACTCGTCGTTTTGCTTGATTTGATCGGAATCTAAGTGGGAAATGCATGTTGACTGTGGAAGAGATGAGAGTAACAAGCTGTCGTGTGAGAAAGAAAAAGTAAAGAAGACCAAGATCTTTAATCAATAGATCAATGCGTGGGGCGTTTCAAGTGAGAAATGTCACTGAAATTGAAATAAGATATGATCGCGTTTCATATTCAGTCCCTATACAAAGCAACCAATCATAAATCTATGGCGCATAAAGTTGGACGGACGATCAATCAAGGATAAAATCTCGATCATTCAGCTGTGCCATTTATCAGCGCTTGAGCTTTGACATACTAGACTATTTTTATCCTAGCCAGCTACGCATTGAGCCTATGCGAATCATGTGCCCAATGCATCGTTGACTGAGATCCGTGGTTTAATTACGGACTTACCGACCAATCTCGCGCTCGGGCTATTTAGCACACTATGCAGAGCGCTCAACTTCAATGGCCGTGGTCATACCATCAAGTTCCCGCTCGTCACACCCAGACGATTCATCCCATCCCTCACGCTGATCCTTGGGCAGCCTGACAAACACGATATCCAGAGCCAGTCCAAGCAGGGCCAGTCCGGCGGCAAAATACAAAGCTGCTCTGAATCCCCCGACCTCATCTTCATTCTTGGTACCAACCTCTGTTTCAATCGTGCCTGCAAATCCCTGACCTAGACTGTTTCCGTAAAGATTGAGCGTCCCTATCAAGCTACTCGCTACGCCCTGTTGTCGACGGCTGACACTGTTGCTAGCTATGACTTGCGCGGCCACGTATACAAAATCTGGACAGAAGCCGAACAGGATCATAGCGGGGAATAGCTGTGCCCAGTATGTCTGCTGAACTGGCATGGTTGCGAGGAGAATGTTTCCAACAAGTGTTACAGTCACGCCAATCGCCATTATCCACTGTGCTGCAACCCGAGGAATAAGCCACGCTGCGAAGAAAACGGCAAACAATGCGCTGATACCAAACGGCACAAAGTGCACACCGATTTGGGTGAGAGAAGAACCACGCAGCAATGATTGCCAAGCTATCGAGTACCAAAGGCCAATCCCAATTGCCATGTAACTCTATTTGTTCGGTCAGTTGATGAACAATAGTCCAGATGGGGGGACATACCACGAGCACAACAAAGACGAGAGCTGTGAATGTCGGCGCCTGGAAGATGGAAAGCGGCATAATAGGATCTTTTGCATACCGCTTCTCCCATACTAGGAAAGCGGCAAACAGAACGATGGAGAGAATAAGCAGAGCTATCTCATAGGGGTTGTTCCATCCCGCTGATGGAGCTTGACTACAAAGGTCAGTTGCAGATGCCAATCTCGGGACGAGTTGTACTCACTTGCAAACCACATTGAAGAGAATAAGACTCCCCAGTCCCATAAATATCCCAGGTAGGTCGATATGTCCCCCTTTATCAATCGGGGTTTCTTTAGGCAACAGGTACGCCAGCCAAGCCAGATTCAAGGCGGAAACACCAGCACTATTCCACAACTTAGCCATTGTCCAACACAATTGAAAGACGACTCACATGAAAACAAACAGCCACATCCAATTAACATTGTCCATAAACGCCCCAGTCAATAGCCCGCCAATCATTCCTCCCAACGGAGGCGACGCAGCGAAGAAGCCTAATACGACATTTCGCGATCGTCCAGGCGGGACCATGGTCGTAATGATAGAGACGGCATTGGGCATGAAGACCCCCCCGCCTACACCAGTCAGAGCACGTATGGCGATAAAAGAGTCGTATGTTTTGGTGAAGGCGTTTATGAGAGAGAACAGGGTGAAGATTGCACAGCCGAGGAGGGTGAGTTGCGAATGGCCGAATATAGCTCCGAGTCGACCAGTTATCAGGACGAATGCACCTTGCGTGAGTCTACACGTGTGAGTACCATAGACATTTATCGTGGCAGATGCGCTACTCACGGATATGCCGCGAACATCCAATTGGCCTGTCCAGCACCAGTTTCCCGCCCAAGATCTTTACTCAAAGCCAGGCCCCCAGAGATAGTAACAAAGTTTGATATAAACTTTCCAAAAGTCAGCACTCGACCAACACCATTCTAAACTCCTCATGGAAGATACAATACCTGAATCGTGTTTGCACAAACAACCAAAGAAATGATCAGTCGACGTGATGCAGGGCTTGTCGTGAACGCAGGGTCAGCATCGAATACTCGTCCCCCCTGAGTCTCTTGTTGATCGGAGACATCTTCATTTTGTTTCCTATTCTCGAGAGGAATTGTCTCGAAGGGAGCTTGAATGGTCGTTTCTGTAGTCGCCATTTTCAACGATGGATGAAGTTCAGATGTTGCTGGTGGAAGAAATGGTCATGGAATGATATTTGTAATGGTGAGGGGCTCAATCGGACGCCGCTTAAATTATTCGGTAGAATTATATCAGCCACCTACACATTGTCAGGCAACGTTATCGTCGGTCTCCACTGGCTCTACTCGTAGATAACGACGTCAGGTGTCTATCATCTATACATATTCACCCTCGCCTGATTCGTTGGATAGTAAGAGAGATAGCGTATCGGGTTTATAATAAGAAACACGGGGACCAGATGATAGGTAGACGGATATGCAAGAGTAGCACAATCATTAGCATTTTTGTCACTCTATCTGCCTATTGTTCTTTTGCAAGCCGATGTCAAAACCAACGCATATGGGTATCTCTTTATCAATAAAACTTCAAGCTTCGTCTCATGCATCACCCGAATATTCGAATCTGATGTGAGTTCTAGACATTTGGAGAGAAGTAAACGTTGTAAAGCCTGATGAAAGAAGCGGCTTTTGTACTCAAATTAACATTTATTCATAATATTTGACGAAAGCTAGACTTTCGATGGACTACTACTCATAGCCAGAATCATAATCGTAAACAAGCATCAATCATCCCTAGAACAAGTCCACCTTACAGCCCTTCGTCAACGGAACATCAGCCGCAAACACAAGCTTCTTGTTCTCAGCATCATACTCAGCATGGTCAGTACCCTTTGGCTGAGAACCAACGCCAAGAAGAGTTATAGTCTCGATTTTCACACCGGCCTCATACTTGAAGGTTCCCTCCATGCTCAGCTTGCCCTTGCTGTACTTGAAGTCGATCTCGGAAATGGCTTCCTGAACAACAGACTCGCCGTCATCGAGGTACAAAGAACCCTCGGCGCAGCCATCAAGACCAGGGGCAATGACAAGGTTGAAGCCCTTCTGGCGCAGAACCTTGGTGGTGTTGGCGCTCTCGACACGCTGGGGGTAGATGATACCGCCCTTGTAGTGAAGCATGATGTCGGTGACGTCGACTTTGGCAGAATGATACTCTCCCTTTCCGCGGACGGGCTTGCCAGTAGACCACTCGTAGAACTGGTCGTCGGGCAGGTAGTACTCAAGCTCGGTGCTGTTCTCCTTGGTAACAGGGCTGACGAGGATGCCGTCGCCGTAGAAGAACTGGTGGTCGATGGCAAATGTGTTCTTGTCCTTGGGATAGTTGAAGAACAGGGGGTTGAGAGTAGGAGTGCCAGTCTGGTTCTGCTTGTAGATGGCAGTGTAGATGTAATCAACTATTTTTGTTAGTAGTTGTTCAATCGTAGAGGGAGATTTACTTACGGAGCTTGTATCGGATGGCGATTCCGTTGCGAGCAGCTTGAGCGACCTTAGGCCAGCGGTAGAACTCCTGAGACGTAGAAGTAATATCGGCGTGGTTCCGGAAGAAGGTGTAGAAGCTTCCAAGGGTCGCCCATCTGGCGCAGAGTGTCTCAGTGGTATTGCCGCCAAAGCCACAGACGTCGGCACCAACAACGGGGATCTGGTAGATCGCTGCGAACTGCAGGATCTGGGAGATAGAGAAGCGATACTGGTCCCATTCAGAAAGGTTGTCTCCAAGCCAGTGCGAAACATCCTTGCCAGAGCCAGCAAAGGTACTTCGTGTGATGACCAGAGCACGCTTGTTAGGACGTCTAGCTCGCATGGCATTGTGTGAGTGAGACGACATCTGAGCACCCCAGAGGTTATGCGTATCATACTGCGCGTAGCCTCCGGCTTGGATAACATCGGTATCAGCGGTGCTATCAGCCAGTGTAGGCCCAGCACCGTTCTGAATCATGTAAGGTGGTTGGATGAGCTCTCGGCCGGGTACACCCTTGCACTGATCAGGGCCACAGCCGGAGCCAGTCTTGGACTTTTGACTACCAGCCTGCGACGAGGCAGGAATAGGAAGCCAAAAGGACGCCCAGGAGTTTTCACCGCCATTCTGCCAGGCGTGGCCGGCTTTGCCGCCATACTGGTTCTGGCCCCAGACCTTACGGGCTGAACCCCAGCGACCAACACTTCTGGGAACATGTTCGCGTGGCTTAAAAGAGGGGCCTTTCGTGAACCTCCTGTCCCACCATGCCTTATAAGAAGGGCTCTCGCCGATCTTAGATGACAGAGGGCGTCGAATAGGGTTCGTACGACAGCGCTTTGTGATCTTTCCGGGGGCGCAAACTTCACGCTTCTCGGAACGGGAAGATCGGGGCTGGAGACTCTCGGGAAAGCCGGGGATAGGACGCGGGGGGCCGTCACGGACGGGAGGAGCTTTGGGAGGATCACCGTCGACCTTTGCAAAGTTCTCGGGCGTGGTGTTGTTGCCGGGATAAGGACGGTTGAAGAAGTTGGCTGGCTCGTTCATATCGATCCAGAGAGCATCGATATCAGGACCATGCTCGCCGTCGAAAAACTTCACAAAGAGTTCGGTCCAATACTCTTGAGACTTGGGGTTGAACCAATCGGGAAATACACTAGGTCCAGCCCATACAACGCCTCTGTAGGTAGAGCCATTGGGCTCCTTCATAAAGGTGTCGTACTTGATACCGGTATCAAGAGCGAGATTGGACTCCATGTCGTACACAGCTGGATCGACCATGACCATGTAGTGTTGATCGCGAGCGTGAATCGTGTCAACGAGATCCTTGTACTTGTCTGCAGGGAATCTCTGAGGATCGATTGTGAAGATACGCCGACGGTCCATGTAGTCGATATCTGTCCACATGGTCTCGAGTGGAATCCCAGCAGCTGAGTAATTTGCTACTACTTCAGCCACTTCGTAGACATCTCGGTATCCATATCTGCACTGATGGAAACCGAGACCCCAGTAGGGTGTCATGAGAGGAAGTTCCGTGATCTCGGCGTACTGCATGGCGACGTCGCGGGGTGTAGGGCCAGCCATGAAGTAAAGGTCAAGAACACCGCCAATGATATTGTACTCCAAGGACTGCTTGCCGTCCTTCTTGTCGATGTAGATATCCATACCGTTGGAGTTGAGCAGGAAAACACCGTGGGTTCCTCCCTCACGGTGATCGAAGTAGACGGGATGAGCTCCATAGAGGTTCTGTCCCTTGGGAGTGCTGTGGAATGTTAGCAATGCATAAAAATTAGACAATAATCAGATCACTCACCCATAGGCGTCTCTTGTGTAGATAGTTCTCGTGTAGTTGGTGGTGTTGAGCATGAAAGGGTCGCTATGCTCACCAAGGCCATAGAGATGGGAGTTCTCAGGAAGCTTCGTCTTGAGATAGAGATACTGGCTCTCAAAAACGAGCTTGCTGCCCGAGGTGTCGAAGAGAACCTCTCCAGTATCCTTTCTCGTCACATTGAACGTAAACGGATCCTTTGTGTAGCTGAACTCGAGTTTGCGTTTGGGATTCGTCTTATCAATATACTGGCCATATCCCGGACGAGGAAAGATATCATCAGGGACCTGATAGACCAGCTGTTTTTTGTCGTAAATCTTGACGTGCAAGCGGTCCGGCGTCTGAAACTCAGCCTGGAATCGCAGCTCATTCACATCACGACCAAAAACATCGCACTCTTGTCCGGCGAGGACGAGATCAGCGGATAAACCCGAAACAGTCTCCTTGACATCGCCGGTGACCTTGTAGCCGGGACACTTGGAGAGGTCCTTTTCAAAGAGGTCTCTGCGGGGTCTGTCGAGCTCTCCGACGCCGGGCTTGCTCTGTGCGAGAGTAGTGCCGGCGAGGGCGAAGCCCGTGAGCAGCTTCTTGAAGATCATGATTAAAGTGGAAGAGCTGGTTGCTGGAGAAGAAATGCTGAAGTCATAGCAAAGCTTCTTATATATACAGTTTTCGTCTTGGCATAGTAACCTTGGAAGTTTAAGCTCACCTCGTCATGATGCATCATGCTACACTACATAACCCCTGTGCGGAGACTCCGCCACCTAACGAGGAGGGGACTCCCGATGGTTCGCCCGCTACAACGGTTTTTTGCAGTGCCATTGCAGTGAACCCTTGGGGAATAGTAGTGCCTGGGGAAGTGTAAGCCAGGTTATGGCCGAGAAAAGAGCCGGGACCAAGTTTTCGTTGCGTGATGCAGTGCAAGGATGCATGATCTTCGGGGTGGAAACTCCATTTGCGGGGTTGAGGTTGTTCCCCAGCTTTTTACGTGACAGTGACCCCAACCCAAGCGTGAGAGAGGAGAAAGAAAAGTCAGTTGGTAAAATTAATCGCTTTGTGAGTAACTATTAAGGATGGGATTGGTTCAGTGTCGGTCCGAACGTTATGCATAATTGGAGCATCATGAATGGGGTTGGTAAATGGAGCGAGGTTGCTTTGGGAAATGATCACAGAATGGTTGATGAGGTTGAAGATTTGAGTGTGGCTGCAGCAGAGAGGGGGAAGTATCTCTTGATTGCTCAAGATCCGAGCTTAACAGCAGGAATGGGGATTGGATACTGGAGGTTGGTAATGGCGCATCCTTCTCACCCGACAGTACATCCATCCAGTTATTATATTGCATCACGACTCCTTCTTCTTCACATCTATTGGGCCGACTTCGGTCAGTGACTCGGAGGGACTCTTCTTAGCTCCCAACTCCATGTTCATTTAGCGCTAATCCCCAGGCCCAAGCGATGATTCCCATGGGGAAGTGAGTAGCGTACGGGGAAACGACCGACGATCCTTGTTGGTCAACAGCCAGCCAGAAATAGTAACGCACCTGGTGAGAGTCAATGGGAGTAGGCTGCCGTGTTATTTTGTCACCAGACTGAACCGCATCACGCCAAGTCGTGGGTATCTCGGTCAATTATGTCAATCGCGACAACCCTCATGGTTTAACTGATGATCCGAATAGTACGACTGTGGATAGCTTCACGGGAGAACTTTCGGGATGTTATGTTGCCAGCAAAATTGGGAAATAATGGGATGACCTGATACTGACATTGAGAAATCGGTCGGTACCTCGGTTGCGGAACTTCCGGGCAGAAGCGGGCTTGATCATTGATGCAGGGTAGCAAGCAAACGCTTTTGTTCACTCACATGGTCAGGTTGGCTCATTTATGCTTGATCATATTGAGTGCTATTAATCCATTAACGTGATAGTAATTCCGCGTTTATGAAATCAATTAAATCAATCATCTTTATTCACTACACAACGCTAATGTTATTAGTGGCGACAAAGTTCGATTATTGAATCAAGCCTGTTCTGCTTGTGCGTACTTTAGTCCAAATGATTTGTGACATCATCCATTCGACCTGGCTATTCTACTCAGGCTATGAATATCTAGTAAGAAGCTCAACACAGACAATCCGATGAAATGATTCCACCATACCCAGTTTCTATACTTCTCAGCGTTGTTTTTGATTCTTGTCGCCGCTCGATGTCTTGGATCTGGCATTGCTAGTGGCAATATCTGCTCTACCATTCGTGTTACACAAATATCAGACAATAAATATTCGACTATGCTTCGTTATAGACTCAACTATCAATCATTTTAAAAGACGCCAGCCTCGTGGGTTTTGGGTATAGGCAACGACTTGAAGCCATCTCAGGCAGCAACAAAGCGTTCCATTGACCCACTCTGCCTGCTTATCCTCTCACCGATCATCTGTGCTTTCAGGAGGAAATGCATGCACTCAACAACCGCCGAGTACAATGGCGCAACCAACGCAAAACCTCATCAGCAGCTTCAGAAGAATGGGATCTCCCCGAAGTTCATATCCCTATCCCTTGATCATCTGCTTCCACGGCTCAGGCGACTCATGCGATTCCTGGGAGCCCTTGACAAGACTGCTCACAGACACATATCGGTTACTTCTCTGGGACCGACAAGACCCAAACGTCAGACCAGAGACGGCTGTATCAGATTTGTTGAAGTATCTCGACGATACGCAAGCACCTTCAAGCTACGTGCTCGTTGCTCATTCATACGGTGGCACATTTGCAAGACTCTTCCTCGAGAAGAGACCGCACCAAGTCGCAGGCATGGTCCTCGCCGAAACAGGCCAAGAGACCGCAATAGATCCGGAAATGGAGAAAAGACAATACAAGAAGCAAATCATGGGGAACAGACCTCTCGTGGTTATCCGAGGCAACACCTTGAAATGGAAGCAGTTGCAATATGAACAGGCAGTCGCTGCTGAACAAAACCTCGCCAGCCCAACACTCCTGATCCAGAAGCAACTATTAGATGCGACGGACAAAGAGGATGAGAGGTTGAAGAAGGCACAGCTGCAGCTTTCGCGGAATCATCGGTATATGCATTTGCCGGATAGTGGCCACGGCGTGATTCGGGAGAGACCAGAAGTTGTGAAGGAGGCGGTTTACTGGGTCATGGGCCGTCTTCAGTCAGGCGAAGATGACACGTTGGGGGAAGAAGCACAAGTGAAAGCTAACGAGAGTAAGACGAATACGAAGAAGAGCTTTGGCCGGCGGCTGAGGGGAGTGAAGAAGATATCTCTGGTGGGCAACCTTGCTAGGCTTTTCAAGAAGTCGGATGGCTAGAGGACGGCAGGTCTAACAGGGCTATCACGAAATGCGCATTTAACCAAGGTGAGCATGCATTAATGGATTAACATTGCAACGAGGAGGGTAATATAGTGGTCGAGATTGTTTGGATGTCTGATGTTACATTTTTGTAGCCAGCGAAGTTCTTTCTGAATTACAAGGTGGGTTAATATTGTTATATATATCAAGATCAAAGTATACGAGCTCTTGAGGCTAGAACTATGCTATTCAACTGATTACATTGGGCAAGGATCAGAAACTCGGAAGTGACAGTCGTAGCCGCTGATGATGAAGTCGAGATACTGGGCAAGGACTTCGGCGAGTGTCTCTTTGAGACAAACCAGGAATAAAGCATATAATGAGTTGGCTTCGCTATAAGTCTGGCGATTTATGAGTCTATGTCAACACGTCAGTGAAAGAAATACTTCCTCCGCCTCAAGAACCCAGCACTCACCTCAGAATTACAACATCAGGGTTGCTTATTCTTGGAACTTTGAGTTGAAAATAATATTCTACAATATTGTTACTCTCTGTTGATATTGATTATTCCCCTTTGCTATTGTATGGGGCATGGTTGGTTATTGAGACTTCGGGCCAAATTCCGGGGTTAGAAATTTAGGTCTGCGGCATGGAAATTTGCATAAACGCCGCAAACATGACGTCAAGAACTGGACCCGTGCTTTTAAATGGGTACCGATGTAATCGGGAACGTTTTACGGATACTGTGTCTCCTCGGCACTTCTAACGAGATCAGCGGGTATGGATCTAGATGAGTAGCGATGGTTACGCCGCGCCAATCGGTACCTGGGTAGGGCTGGAGATCGGACCCTTGCCCTCGATTACCGTTGAGCTCCCTGTTGCTTGCCAGGCTTATTGCAGGCCAGGAGGCGGCACGTTAGGCGAACCTCATGCCCTACAAGGTAGAGGTCGAGAACTCTCGTCTTGGCATGTGTAGAGTGGCTTCCAGTGAAGGTAGCCAGTCGCAGGCAGGTTGTGTGTTTTGAGAGGAAATATCCTATTCTCTTGCCAGGACCTGACAAGAGTTGCAGTTTGATGCATTGGTGTTATTGCAGAGTGTCACCAGAAGGAGACTCAGGAGCTATTGGCTGGCTACCACTGCCGTTGAATCCTGATAACGGGGCTTGGGAAATGTGTCCTTAACGAGCTAGAGCCGTAGAAAAACATATATAACACCCACGGGAGCCTCAGAACCTCCCCTCCTTGACAACCCAATCCTTGGTCGTGACAGTCAATGATTCCAGGCGATGATGAGGGCTGAGATGCTTCCCAAGACCCAAATGTCGAGGCCAGACATCTACTAGCTTTCTGTTTGGCTTCAATATCGTCATCATCGGCCAGGCCGATAATCTTTGACAACAATCATTGTATTCACACGCCTTAGAATTCCAAGACATTCATCTCCCAGCACGTAAAATTCTCACTCTCAGCTCTGTCATCAGCTGCGGTCATGCGGCGCCGCAAAGATTCCACTTGCGGCATCTCGGGCGGAGCCGTGAGCGGAGAGTGCGGCATCCGCGGCTTCTAGTCGCTGCTTTTGCTGCGGCATAAGTAATCGGAATTTGAAGAATCATGCGACAACATGAACTGAGGAATCTAGTCGTCGCGGCTTTGCCCGGTAAAATTTGTAGACTTGTGCCCTTTATATAAACATGCTTGCCAGAGGTCTGTAGTGGGACATAACATACCATCCATACATCATAATACAGCACTCTACTACACTACCCTACCCTACCACTCTTATCTTACTCTTATCTCTTATCAGCTCCTTATCAGACACCAATCATGAAGATTCTCACCAAGGAAGAAGAAGAGGCCCACTACGCCGAAGTCGTCAAGGGCGGTCTCATTGGCGGAACACTCTTCCTCGGTGTTGGCCTTGGAGGTGTCTACTGGGCATCCAAACGCTACCCTTCCTTCCGCGGCCTGACACTTCCATTCAGGGCCTTTCTGGTTACATCAAGCGGTACATTCGGCGCTATCGTCAACGCTGAGAGATGGAGTATCGCGCATCAGATCGCTCAAGACCCTAAGCGCAACTACAAAGACGAAGCAGCGCGTACACAACAGCTCATCCGAGAGAATGAGTCGGCGTATGAGCGCTTCTTGGCATATGGAAAAGAGAACCGATATCAGGTGGTTTTCGCGTCATGGTTGGCGTCGATGGGTATTGCGTTTGCCATTGTGAGCAGACAGCCTATGAACACGGCGAACAAGATCGTGCAGGCTCGTGTATATGCTCAGGGCTTGACTTTGGCTGTGCTGCTGGTGTCTGCTATCTTTGAGATGAATGATCTCAAGAATGGTGACAGCCGGTGGCAGACCATTCGAGTCGTGGACCCTAATGATCCTACTAAGATCATTGAGAAGAGGGTCCACAAGGAGGAGTATGAGGGACAGGATCTCTGGAAGGGTGAGTGACGTGCTTTAATTAATTCTTGATCACCGCTAACGACGTGCAGATATGGTCGCTGCTGAGGAGCGAAGACTTGCCAGCAAGAAGCTTGGACATTAAACGACGACACTGACCCTTGGGATCTTTAATATGTATAAAAATTGCATTGGGTTTGGGGTGGCATATCAGGTCAGGTTATAGACTGAAACGGCGCAATTTTTCTTTGTATCTAGACGGAGCATCAACGTGAACGCGAAAATACCAGAATGACAACTTTATACTCTAATCGTGGCGAATATGCTGGTGATCAGTCCTTTACTCTGCAGGCATGGCGAAGTGGTCGGTAGCTGAGAGTTTGAGTTATGAAGCACTTGGTGTATGTCTTCCAAGTTCAAGTGTGGACTTGCTGGCGCTGACTCTAAATGTTGAAGTTGTAACGACATGGCTCTGGATGATGGACCAACAGACATCACACACAAGACGGCACATATTTGAACAATTAAACATTCGCATTACATTAAAATCTATCACTCATCCTTATGTTTCGAAGGATCATATCCCCATAGCCTCTTCCTCTCAGGCCCCCACCACTTGGCCACAGCATCCGCCTCTTCAACCCACTTCGAGGCCTCCTCCCCAAATCTATTCCCAACACCAAACATCAACTGCTGCAACGTCCACTTCTCAAGTGGCTTCTTCTCTAACGGATCGTTCTTCAGATCCGTGAATCTATACTGCGTAGAGTCATCCAGCGGGATGACAATGCGCCAGGGTGCATCGGCAGACGTCATGGATAACATGCTCGCTCCGCCGTTGATGATGCCGAAGTTCCATGCTCGGCGGCCGTTTTGGACGGTTTTATAAGGTCGGATTAGAGATTGGCCTTCGTAGTCGTGGATTAATTCGGAGGCGGCGGCGGTGTCCTTTGCGTTGAGGGAACCGGTGTTGATGAGGAGGTCGAGGATGGTGGGGAGGATGGAGAGGGATGTTGCGTTGGCGTTGTACTGAACGCGAGGAATACGGGGATGGCGGAATGTAATGGGGACGCGGAAGTTGCTAACATGGCCGTTCTCATAGGTTCCAATCTTGGACTTTTGATCCTCCTTGAAAGCCTGTCCGTGATCGCCAACAAACACCACCAATGTCTCATCCGTCATTCCATAGTCATCAAATGTCTGAAGCAACTCGCCCAACCAAGCATCAGTGAATCGTACAGCATTGAGATACTTGTTAAAGTCATCGTGCCACTTCTTTTTTCCATCGTGGTTGAGATAGTTGGCTGACTCGAATGAGCTGGGCACGCCCCAGGGATGATGCGTCGTGCTGGTGAAGTGAGAGAAGAACATGCGCTTGCCCTCGCTCTTGATCTGCTTAAGATAATCGTGGATGTGGCCCTTGAGAGTTGTCTCAGCGTAGCCAAAGTAGTTGATCTCCTCGAGGTCTTCGCCCTTCTTGCGATCCTTCTCAAGGCGGCTCTTGGTGACGATGTGTTCGAAGCCGATCTTATCATCGAACTGAGCCTGTCGGTCATAACCGTCGGTGATGGATTGGAAAAAACCCGGGTACCACTGCTGCTCCAAGAAGTTCTTCGTCTTCTTGGCCTTCTTCATGTTGTTAAATAGGTTGAAGACCTGAGGAATACAAGCCTGATAAGCTTCGAGCTCCGACTCCTCAAAGCCATCGACGGGCATTGACCATGTGCCACAGTGAATAGCAGCCATGCTCTTGAACGACAGCGACGATGTTGTGAAACCACCCACAACATTGATACCACCATACCCATCCTGCACTGAATCGTTCCACTGCGGAATATCCACTTGTTTGAACTCTGAGCCGTCCTTCTTCTTCCAGTTCCCAGACTTTCCAGTAAGTCTCTCAGCGACGGGGCTAAGGCCAGACAGCATCTCGTTAACGACGTCTTCGTCCTCGCCCTTGTGCGACTTGAGGATGAGCTTGTGATAGTCAGAGCCCTGCTGCAGAGGGAAGAGTTCCTCGCGATAGCTTTCCATCATGATTAGTGCAACATGCTTGATCTTGACGTCGCCGCGCTTGAGGGTCTTTTGCAGTGTGTCGAGGATGTCGTTATCGAGGTTGGAGATTTTGAGAGGGTCGAGAACAGGGTTGTAGAAGGCGCCGTCCTCTTCGACTGCGGCACCGGGACAGGCGTTGCTGGGCTTTGCCTCGGGCTCATCGGTTGTGTTTGTGGGCTCAATAGTCCATTTACTAAAGCCGGAGGGAATATCCTCGGGCAGCCATTCGGGGATTGTGTCTCGGTATGTGCGTGCAGCTTTACTGTCCTTACCGGGAGTCCAGCCGGGAAAGTGTCCGTTGGGCTTCTCAAACTTGTCGGGAGTGATGAGGTCAGGAAGAGGCCAGCGACCGCCAACTCCGACGCAAGGATTCGCTGCTGAAGACTTGAACATTTCGAGCATAGCCATGGGTAGTGTCACAGACATCATGGTGTATGGAGCGGCGGGCCGGAGAACGGTGGTGAGGAAGAGGAAGACGGATACAATGGCGAGGATGATCCATGTTCGTGGCTTTACTCGCGACTGTTCGAGCTCCACGTCGGGAATGAGTCGTGCACCTTCTTTTGCGCCTTCGAGGTCATTGCGATAGCGACTTGGTAGATCAACAGTGTTGTCGAGTTCGGCGGCGTCGTATTCGCTGTCGGAGTCGGAGATGGAGTCGTAAGTGCGGCGGCGGAATCTATTTCGGAGGGACTGACAGACTAAATAGATGTTAGTATTGATCGATGCCAAGAGATAGAGGAATGTACCATATGCAATCGGTGTTCCAACCGTTGCAACGAATGAACCGACAGCCCTGTAGAGAAACCACCTGGCAAACCAAGAAACGACAACAATGAGCACAAAAGCTGCAATGACAGAATTAATTCCACTGAGAAGAATCTTCATGCCATCTGAATCGCCAGCATAGGCCAGCGCCTCAGACCATTTAACCTCATTGCCGGTCGAATAAAAGAAGCCAAGCTGCGACGCCGACGCGCCAAGAAGAATAAAGCTGCCAAGTAACCGTCAGCAACGCCCAATCAATTGACGCCGACAAGACAGCAAACTCACGAGAATATACAACCCAAAACACAAGCGCCAACAGAGAAAATACCCTTCTGCTGCCGCAGCGCCAGGCGCGACAGGCAAATGACTACAACATCAGGAAGCAAAAGCGAGGGCAGAAAAAGGATGAGGGCGCCGGGCGAGATGGTCTTGGCGTGGATGGAAAGGTGGACCAGTTTCGTAAACGTCAATGAAACAAATATCGAAGAAAAGCAAAAGGGAACGAGTGTCGCAAACATGATTGTCTCTGGCTCTGTCGCTCAGGGCAATAACAAAAAGACGTGATGATTAAAAAGATGCCATGGGAGGTCGGGAAGAGAGCAAGACCAGAAAAGAGGCAGCGTAGAGCCAAGGCAGATGATCCAGGTTCTATTAAAAAGGATCTGAGTCTTACTTACATTGCATAAATCTCCAGCTACGGTGCCAAATGGGGGTTAAAAACAGCAATTGCTCGCGTGTGCCACAGCTCAGCCCAGTCTAGATGATTCTGCTACGTAACTGCTTTGCTCTGCTTGACATGGTGATTAACTGAATACGGCGACCGGGGGTGGGCGTTGGCTGACTGACCCCTTGGTCGGTCACTTCTGCAGTAGGGCTAGCCAGTGAGTAGTAAGTTGTGGCGGGTTTCAAGCTCGTATTGCCATCTGCCATTCAGTCTGACCAACGCTTCCGACTAACCGAACGCCGGCCGCTCTGTAATTGGACGCAGGTGAAATTACAGCACGGCATGAAGCGGCGCGTTCTACGCTGCCAAGCAAACAGATCCAGGCCGGGTCTGCAACTATTGAGGAAAGAAAGGAGCAAAGGGGAGGTCACGCGACTGTGCTTCGTTTGCTTTGTTTAATGATGGGCATGTTTATTGAAGGGGCGGACAGGGCTTGACGAGGCTTGCATCAATGGTTAGTTTCAACTCAACATCTCCGTGCCGACATCACATCAAGAAGCAAACAATTCAACATTTCGGTCCAATGCACTCAATGGCAATTCGTTTCCCCAGAATAAAACAGGAAGCCTTGCATGCATAGCCCAGCCAAAGGATCCTCCCCCCTTTATTCCTAGGCTAGGCTGCCAGGGATGCCATCTGTCAACACCAAGGCCAGGCCAACGCCGCTTAGCCGAATTTTTCTCATCCGTCCTGCACCATTTTTAGCTCGCCCCTGCAAAAATGGGTCGACCAACTCGAACCATTCAATCATGGAACAGTGTAATCTTACGCTAGACAGCGCAACCCAAAGCAAAGGGCTGCGCTGCGCAGCGCTGCGCATGTGAGGCATTTCCGTTCTGGCCACACTGACAGCCAGCACTGCAGGTAGTTACGGTAATTACGGCGTCTTGGTTTTTCTTGGCTACCCCTGAGAATAGTGGCCGATCGATCTCTTGGCTGCGGGGAAGAGTTTTTGGTACAGCACTGCACTGCAGACACTAGACGGTGCCTTGTTTACTGGGCATGCAAGGGGGGAGCTTGTCCCGTCTTGTCTCATATGATGTCGTGTTTAAGACTGGTGGATTCGTAAAAGGGCTCGACTTTTAAATGGCTGTTTCAGTTACCCTTGATCTGCTTTGATGAGCGACAGGGTTGACATTGACACTTCCACGCGCGACTCCATTGTTAGGGCATGATTTTTGCTTACGACCGCTGACTGACTGTTAAGGCCAAATTGAAAGTTACGTACGTTACGACTCTGTATCCGCGCCGACCAGTAAAAGCTTAAATATTCATCAGCAAAATGCATTAAATCCATCCTCAAATCTGATCTGACATTTATGGATCAACCAGACCAGGCAAACAAACAACTCAGGCACCAAATGAGAAGGAATCTGATCTGCCTTCCTTCACAAGGAAATACGTCAGCAAGGGTGCCAGATTAGCCATACGAGACGCAGGATTGAGCCGCCTTAGCCGAGGTGGTCAGCGCAACAGACCAGACATCTGACAATGGGCATTCCAATTCAGGAGTAATTCTGCGACTTCACTGTACTACAATATGTACTGACTGAGCAGAGAAGGACGGACTTTTGCTCGCGTGACTGCCACCTCCATCCATCGCTGTGCACAGTCAATTCTCTTATTGATCGACGTTACAGGGTATGATCAGCGCTGGAAAAGCCTTGCTCCCTAGCCAAAACAAGAAATCACACCCAACGTGGCTGTCTCCGTGTCGCTAGGACTTTTCGAAACCAAGGATACCGGCACAAGAGGACGTCATTGTGACTTTTCCCCGGACTTTTCCATGCTGTGCTGCGTGAGCGAGCGAGAGCCACAGTGGCACTGCGTCCCGTCACTCGGCTACAACGGCAAGCCACTGAAGCCATCTTCTGCAGGCGGTTTTCCTCGTCTAAATAAATAAACATGATCGGCTGTCACTGCCTCTCAATCACTTTGCTTGGTTCAAAAGTTTGTTCGTCATGGTGCGTCGTTGCTGTAGGTAATGGAATTGTTACGTGGCGTCCCGCTTTTTACAGCAGTGTTTGTCTCGACTGATCCCAAAGGATCCAATAGCTCGGTTTGGATCATCCTTAGTCCTGGATGGAACGTGAGGCTATCTATTTTCAGACTCCCGTAAACTGGCCTGAAATTGTCAATGCCGGCACTAGCGGACGGATATCTCTCCGTTTCCATGCGATTATTGAATGGCCGGCCTTTCCGTTTGACTCCAAAGCGCCATCTATCCGATTATTCTAGAACTGCGAAATGCCACTTAAATGACTGTAATTGTCAATATCCGTACAATTATACGACGCATCGAGGCCTAGAGCTAGAAGGTATCCAGACCATGATCCATATGTAAACGTCATGTTTGGAATGTCGGATACTACTATTTAAACCTTGTCGGGTCCCATCGAAGTCCAGAAGGTTCGAAAATGCGATGCTTGAAGCAGAATTCCGTCTAATTTAGACTATCCTCGTCTAAGGTAGCGTACATGGAGTCTAATTATAAGCTTCAATCTCTATGAATCTATCCTGGGTCTTTAAGCCACGGCATTCCATTTAAAAGAAGAAAAAGAAAGAGACATTAGAGCAAGGTTGAATTTTCGTGTTTGAGAATCAATTCGAGCTGTTCATCAAAGCGGAACTATTTTGCCTGATCCACCAGCATTATGGCATCATATCGATGTGGGGTTGACCAGCAAACACCATGGCGGGGTTCATGAAAACTTCGAGATACTCTCATAATATTTAATTAATCTTCATCAATCAACTCACGAAACTGAGCCATGGCCATCCAGAAAGTCGCAGTTGTAGGGGTAAGGTGCCTGCCTACTAAAAAGCCACCTCATATCTAACGCATCCAGGCTTCTGGTCTTCTCGGGTCCAAGGTCGTCGATAGTCTTCTCAACGCTGGCTTCCACGTTAGAGCCATCACAAGAAATGAGTCTTCAGCAACGTTTCCTGACCGAGTTGAAGTGAAGCGTGTCAACATAACTTCAGTCGACTCCATCAAAGAAGCCCTCGTCGGTCAAGACGCGGTTGTATCGACTGCGACGACTGCAGCCGCTGGACATCAAAAGGTCATAATTGACGCGACCATTGCTGCGAGAGTCTCTAGATATATTCCTTCTGAATTTGGCGTTCCTTCGCGTGAAAATCGGGATACAAAGATCGGGGAACTTCTTGGAGCCAAGATTCAGAACACTGACTACTTGATCGAACTTACTAAGAAGCACGACTGGTTCTCCTGGACAGGTCTCTCCAATGGCCTATTCCTTGACTCGGTATGTTTAAAATCTCCAGAGTAGCGTCAGTCTCTGACCTAGAACCAAGGGCCTTCTGAACCCGCTGGGTTTCATTGATATCAAGAATCGCAAGTTCCGACTCGTCGACTCAGGCAACGAACCCTACTCTACAAGCACACTCGCATTCGTCGGAGACGCTGTAGCTTCCATCCTCAAGAAACCGGAAGAGACAGCAAATAAATACCTAAACATTGCTGGCGTGACTACAACGCAGAACGAGGTTCTGAAGATTGTTGAGCAGGTCACTGGAGATAAGTTCGAGGTTACACATGTCTCTAGCGCTGAGTCGGAGAGAATTGGAGATGAAAAGATTGCAAAGGGAGACTTCAGTGCTTTCGGTAATTATCTGGAGCAGTTCTTATTTGCGGATGGAGCTAGTCATTCATTGAAAGGAGAGGAGAATGCGATTGGATTGCTTGGTCTGGAGACGGAGAATCTAGAACAGGTTATCCAGAGTGTCGTAGCTGATATCAAGTAACAGGAGTAAAGAAGTCATCAAGATAATAAGGCACATTTTAAATTCCCAAGCCTTAAATGGTCATCCTGACACTTGGCGCCGGTGACAGGACTGCGTATGTCACATCAATGCTGGATTTTCACATATGTACCAGGTAGCGCAAGCTGTGCAATATGACCAAGAAGGCAGTTTTTTCCCCACAATGTCTGGATTCTCCCAGAATGCTATATCCAGCCTTTTTTGCTTGGCAGCCAGACTAGCTAAATTTTCGTGGGTTTCATTCTGCCTAGTTCTTAACTGAGGAATCAAGGAAACGAATAGCGTTTCTCAAAGTCTCAACACCAGCAATACCATCCGCATCTGCCTTTTCTACATCAATGTTGCCCACTCTACCATCAAAGCCATGCTCTGCATCTTCTGGGAAGTCTTTCACCACTTCGACACCAGCATCTCGAAGCTTCTTCTCAGCCTGTACACTACAATCCACCGTAACAGCAGAGTCGTTCATGCCGTGTAGCAAGAAGGTACGAGGGATATCGGCAAGGTCACCGAACGACAGAGGAAATAAGCGGCGGTGTTCCTCTGGGATGGCGTCGATGCCCTTGCTGGCAATCTCGCGGCTTAGTCCGTCAACGCCAGTCATGTAGTCTGGGAATAGTGCATCAATGTGAAGAGCTGATGCAACGGAGAATCGTGGATCCTCTTGAAAGTTCTCGGGTGGGGGGTACGCAGAAATAGCTCTCCTACCGTCATTCTTTTTGTTTTTGGGAAATTTGCTCAACACTGACGTCGTGTCGAAAGGCGGTGCTCCCCAGATATTCGTGCCAGGAGTCGTATATCGTGGATTAGCCGAATCCAGCATTCCATAGATTGGAAGCAGTGCCGTGGGCTTTTCCTTCACTGCATTCGCAGTCGCCAACGTGAGATACCCACCTGCGCTGGAACCAGCTAGAAAGACCGAGCTGATGGGACGGCCAATTTTACCAGACAGTGAGGAGCGCACCCAGTTGTATGCGTCGATTGAGTCATCCAGTGATGCATGTGCTGTTGACTCTGGTACAAGACGATACTCAGGGCTGACAAAGATCCATTTGCGAGCGATGGCAGCGTTGAGGAGCCAATATGGGAAGAAGCTGTACCTGTCTCCGACGATCTGAAGATGTTAGTATAGCTGATCGTTTGATTGCAAATAACTTACCAAAAATCCGCCATGTATATGAATGAGAACAGCAGTTGGTGATCCGTCTGTCTCCTCTGGGTATGCGACATCAAGCACGATATCGCCATCAGGTCCTTGCTTGAATGGGATAGTCTCGGACTTGTAGCCTTTGAGGCCAGAGAAGGGTGAAGAAGCCATTGTTTGCTTGTAGAAAAAGCTTTAGTCTTAAACCTCACTACTTCTCACAATTATATATAAAAAGGACAAATGGTGTATGATGCAATCTGTGGAAGATGGCTGATAAATACGCTGGGTCGGCGAAGCTCGGGGTTTACTCCGCACCCCGATACGCCGGATTACGGGATATCGGGCATAAATGCTGCCGAGCCATGACGAGGCCACTTCAATAACCACCGGGCTCAGCTTATGACAAACGTCTTATGATATTTTTAACATCAGCTGGGATTGTATTACTCGTCGCTTATTACCATCACGGGAAAATACATTTGTGCACCAGTGCCAGCATCTCTAGGGCCAGCAGGCCTACTCCCAACCACTGCTCATGGAGGCAATAATTCTTAAAATGAAGCTGTATTGTGACTACTATGTACAGAAGTGCTATGGATTTGGTGCTAAAAACTGCCCCGAGTCCTCCTCGTCACAATAGGGTTACAGACAGGTCTAGCTTGACGGATTATGATAGCAGTAGTCATAGTTGTCGACCTTATTTCCAGCCCACTCAGGGAATGGAACCGCCTTTCCGGAACCACCAAAGACAGCAAATGTCGCAATAAAGACCATGACCTGAGTACCACCATCGAGCGCAGCGGACACGAGATAGTTCCACTTGACGAACCATTGAGGGCGGTATCGACGAAGGTAGAACTGGCCAAAAGCGCCCAAGATGTAGTAGGTTGTGACTGAAGCGTTGAGTCCGACGAAAAGGTAGCCAAGGTACCACAAAATGATGGGTGTGTTGAGGTATGACCAGGTTCGGTTTTGGGGGAAGAATCGGTGCAGGAAATAGAAAGGCAGAGGAGCAAGGAAGCCAATCAGATAGGCGATAGTGACCCATTCGTAGCGAGAACCGATGGAGAACATCTTGGGGGCGACCGACCAGGCGATGGCAAGGGTGTTGAACTGTTGAACTTGGGCGCCAGACCATACGTTGGTTCCTTCAGCTGACATAAGGATGGCGCTCTGGTTGTCGACGATACTGATCATCATCACGTAGTTAAGAAGGGCACCTAGACAACAACCCAAGACTTGAGTTACAAAGGTGCACTTGGGTGACAACTTGTTCTGCTGAGCCAACTTCAAATCACGTAGAAGAAGGAAAGACTGGGTGAGGCCGTTGTAAGTGTACGATGTGAAGTACATGTTTGCTGCAACTTGTTAGTATTGGACCATGGTAACAGAGTCAATTGCTTACCAAGGGGGCGACCGGGAAACATGTAACCAGCCAACATTTGGAAGATGGGCTGAAGGTTGAATCCAAAACCAGTGATGGCATATTGAGCACCGAAGAAAACAAGAAACACTACCAGGAACAGCGATGCCATGATGAATCCCCACCATGGCAGAGTTGACTTCATCACGTACAAACAAACTATTCCGACAATGAAGCTTGCAGCGAAGATGAGGAAGTACCAACTGTTGGGAACTTCGTCGTAGTCAAGCATCAGCTTGTAATGAGGATCGATGGTAGGATCGTCTCGAAGTCTGGCCTTCTCCTCCTCAGAACGAGTACCCATATGCCTCCAGAAGAAATAGGTATCGGGGCGGAATAAACTCTTCACTTTGTCCAAGGTGATCCAAGACCATCCAAGGCTAACTTCGGCGTAATTCCAGAGAAGCATGTGGACAAAGGTAGCAGTCAAACCAGCGTTGGAAGTGATCAGATAGTTGACGTAGGTAGCAGTCAAGTAGGGCAAGCCTTGTTTCTCGAGAGCAGCGTCATTGATGGTGAAATCTGGGTTCATAATCGAAGTTTCGTTGTAAGGGACGTGGTTTGTTGTGTTGGAGCTTTGATCATAGAGGAGTTGTGCCATGAAGGGAAAGTCTTGTGCGCGCCAGATGTTTCCGTAGTACAGGGCCATAGACAGGGCAATGCCGATGATGTAACCGACGAAACTGTTGAAGAGAGTCTGAAGGGGCATCCAGAGAGGTGAGCCAAAGCCGGCGATGTAGTTCCAGTCGAAGCAGACGCTCAAGAAACCCATCCCTTCGTTACCCTGTGAGCCACCAAAGAGATTTGTGAAGACGGGGTTATGGCGGTCGATGAGGCAGAAGATGGAGACGGCGGAGAGGAGAGGGAAGATGTACTACTATTGTCAGTATAGCTCAGTAGGATCGATGGGTGAACTTACCTCGGGGAACCACTCCCAGCAAAAGATGGCTACAAAGACAATCCAGAAGACCTGGAATCTCTTTCGAGTCTCTGACTTGGGCTTATGTAATGTCTCCATGACAGTTGTGATGGGGAGATTGGCAGGGTAGAGCATCTTGGTAGGATACAACAAAACACTCCTCATCATACCAGCGATACCATATCCGATAAGCTGAGATGAAAGAGTAATGAAGATACCAGCAGCTTGGTTTGGATACCCACCGTACCAGAGCTTCTGGACAGTAAGGGCTTCAGTAGACAAGGCTGATACAGATGCAGCTGATGCCATGAGAACAGCGGCGGTATGTTCCTTTCTGTTCCACGGGTGGGGGTTCAGAAGACGACCGATTACACCCCTGCGAGGGATGATGTGAGCTAAGCCGGTACCGAGAGTTTCGGCAAGGATGGTCAAGAACATGACTGAGACGTAGACGACTTGGGGTTTGAAGTACATGATCTCTTGGAGAACAGCACCAAAAGCAGACAATCCGATGCCTGTCGCCCATCAGCATATTCTCTTTGGTAAGGGATAATGAACTTACCGACAACGAACATGCGGATTGTCCATGGATTAGCGGTAGGATCATCGTCGACTTGGATGACATGGGTGACGATATCTTCAGCGGTCTCAAGAGGTTGGACCTTCTCTGACATGACCTCGATATCAGAGAAGACCCTCTCAGCGGTGGGAAGTCCGGTCTTCTCATCGGTGGGATGAATATCCCCCTTGGAAGGTCTCCCCAGGTTGGTTTCTTTCTCACTGGTCATGATGAATCAACTTAGAACATATACATGGAGAAAGATGTTGACGAAACCGATGTCTTGGCAGGAAATGAGCATGTTTTGTAGTTGACGATGATCAACACCAGGGATGCATCGTCAAGATCTCGAACAGGAGTGACTAGACCAGCAAAGGCATTCCGGGTTTTCGGCACGCTATCATACTGGATAGGACGGCAAACCAACACATCGGCTCAGGAACTTTTCAAAAGGCCCAGTTCCTCCAGGCGAGCTGTCAAAAGTTCCTTTAAACCCGAGGTTATTTGCGTATGGGGTTGGGTTGCGTTCGGGCTCATTTCGTATCTGAAGCTTGTCTGCAAGACATGCGACACAACGAGATATGATACCCAATCGAGAGTATTTCCACCAGCAATTGCAAACCAGTGACATGCTCCCTCAACAGGTCTCCCCTGGGACTTTCCCCGCAAAATCATGCGTCTTTGATGAAGTTAATAACAAAAGGTCCTGCTAAATCGGCATTGGTGTGCAAGGACCTGCCGAGATTGGCTAGCTCATCCGACGTTGTCTGCATTGGGAAGTCGTCCCATATTGAGACCCTGATTAATCGAGCTACTTATCGCCGAGTTAGCCGGAGGGTACCTCAACTACCGATGATTTATCTTGGTAATTAGAAATTGGTGGGGATTTATTCTTCCATCATCATGGTTATCCTGGATTGAAGTTATCACGACTCCAAAAGTAGTTAAATTAGAGATATAAAGTAAACAGCTGTTAGGTCTTACAGGAAAAGGCTACCAGCACCAAACCACTAGCTAGTAGTATGCTGAAAGAAGCAAATGATAAGCCACCCAACGTAATGGCTGCACAGATATGGAAATACGGCTATCGGCTTCCCGTTGTTAGACCCGCTACGACAAAACACCAAAAGTGTTCTAGTGGGGGCTATGGAAGCTGGAACTTCTGTTACTACGCTACCAAACGAGCCACGGATGCCGCTTTGCCGGTTCATACCCACGAGGGCTCCATATCCAAGATAAGACTTTCTGGGGGTTAATGCCCAATCTCGGATTAAGATTATGTCTTGTGACTAAAATTCGTGGGGAAGGGATGCTTGTTTATCGTATTATAACCGTCAATACTTCCAAAATCGTCTCTGGGGAGGCGAGCCTTGATGATTTCTGCTTTAGCTGATGACGCTACGAAAGCAGCCAGTAATATGATGGGAAATAACAGACAGTCTATAACGTACAAGATTCTGTCCAGACTATTCGCCACCAGTTCCATCCTTAAGAGACATCGAGATATGGTATTACATCGCTCAGTATGATCCCATCCAATAACTCCTCTTATCATTACACCCGCATTTTCATCAACTCTCGTCATAGATATACTACACGCCACTGTAGTACTCTCCTTCTACTGGCTTATCAATATCAAGTTCCTCCGTACCGAAGCCGAGATGCCCGACTTGACTCTCATCACTTTTACCCGTCGACATCCTTCCCCATTTGATCTTCCTCCTCGATACGTCCCTTAGCTCTTCCAAGTCCTCATGTCCTATTAGGCTAGCGCTCATGCTATCGTACTCATTGCTCCGCATGCTCATCTTGGATGTAGCGCGGCTTAGAGACTTGAGTTTGGTGGAGGGGTAGTGGCAAGCTGCTGATATGACCGCCGAGTTTGCTCCTGCGATGACCATTGTGCCAGGTAGTTTGACAAAGGCCAAAAAGATAGGTGTGATAGCTACACTGATGCATACCAAGAAACCAACTAGAATCGCTTTTGATGAGAATTGTAGGCCAATTGTGACACTCCTCGTGTAAGGAAAAGTTGGGGCATACGCTAAAGGTTGTCAGCACCCTAGCCCAAATACAACTAGTCTGGAGACTCACCCTCATAATTGCTGACGTAAATACAGTTTGAAAAGATCCAATGCAATACAATACTCACTATAATCAAGGGAATCGAAAACCGGTACGGTAGCTGAAGACGATATGTAGCGCTCTGTGAACCCTTGGGTTCAGTGACGCGCAAGGACTTGAACGCAACACTATATTTCGACCACTCAAACTCAGCCAACATGCGAGTAAAAAGGCCATTGTAGGCCATATAGCAGATTGACAGGATCAGCTGAGGTGAGTTCGCAACAACCGTCTGCCCAATAAGCGAGAGGCCTTCCAAGGTCCCACTATTCACGTCCTCGTTCTGGGGTGAGTGACCGAAGCGTGATTGACTCCTATTCATGGTGTTAGCTTCTCTTCTTTTCAGAAATTCAAGGTTCAACTTACAGAGGTTGGCCCCTGATGGCAATCCCGAGCATAGCCGAAGCCACGACGAGAGCACATCCGATAAGAAGGGATGACAGAACCCAGATGTTTGTAGGAACAGCGTTTCCGAATTTCCGTCCTGGTAGTCCATGCCATTGACGCGGACCTTGTAGCCATTTGTATTGCTGAGTCGCACCCCCCAGCCCAAGCTGCGTACGTTTCGGCGTCTTCTTGAGGTCGGCCAAGGTCAATGTACACATACCCCTCGTCTCCTCATCCGGTCTCGAGATGAACGACGCAATGGCATCTCCAGGAGTCATGAGTGGGTTCTCATCGCCCCAGACTCGAAGCTTGAGCACCAGCAAGCACAATACGCACTTGAAGAGGCACATGATGCACACAATCAACAGCAGACTGTTGGCAATGCTCAGTCGACACAGCGCCTCGTACCTCTCCGAGTAACAGCGACTAACGAGCAGGACTCGATGTTTACTATTGAATTTCTGAGGGTCCATGGCGATCAGCCCAGATGTAGTGTCGAAGATGCTGTTGAAGTTATCCATGTTCCATAAGCCAGGAATGATTAGGCTGTCTTGGGCATCAGACAACATGCTATATGGGTCCGGACTCGAAATGTAAAGGTTTTGGTCCACCGATCTACCAGTGCGCGAGAAGGTGTCGACTGTCCAAAGCGGGTTCCAGGCATTGAGATCGGTGATATTGGTAGTGTTTTTGTACACATCGGCTCGTCTCCAACCCTTGGTTGAGTTCTGGTACACGTCTTCAAAATCATAGGCTATCATAACCAGATGTCGATAGTGAGTTAAAGACTTGTCCGGGTTGTTGTATCGATCCATACAGTCCCTGATGGTCATGGTTTCCCAGTTGTTAGTTGTGTTCAAAGAATCAATAACCGGTTTCATCATTTTCATGTTATGCGAAGCATCCACGTTCCCTATCTCGACGTGGGAGGTGTTCGCTGTATCGTAGAACGCAGATGTAATCGATGGGAGTCCCTTCCAGCCCCCATGGAGAAGCTCTTCAGATCCCACCACGGCCATAAAACCGTTCGTTCCTTTAGACTCGAGCACGCAGCCGTTGAAGACGAGGTGCAGTGGAATAGAACTTAGAGAGAATAGAATCCAGAAGACGATCTTGCGCCAGCCGAGGAATCTGAAGTTTTTGAGAGACTGCACGCCAACTTCAAGCCAGTGACCCGCTCGATGCGCGGCGTCAACTTCTGCTCTTGTTGGCGCTACAAGGCCTTGCATGAAGAAGTTTGACGAAGCGAGAACGCCAGTGCCGACAATGTTGATGAGCAGATGAATCCATAAGTTCGCGCTTGAAGTTGTGTCGCAGTTGCCTTTGTAGAGAATACTCTGGCCCAGCGCGTCGCCAGCCGCTCTCTCTCCAGAAGTGGATTCATCGTGTCTCTCCAGTGCGAAGAGTGACACGAAGAGCGTGACGATGAGAAGCGTCGTGAGTGTGACGACGAGGATGGTTAGATAGACAGCTGTTAGCTTCCATCCCGAGAAGCGACTGAAGCAGCCCATGGTGGCTGAGTGAGTTTGCGAGTGAAAGTCTCCGCGTGCTGCCTGGACGAAGGAATTGATGATTCAGATCAGCCAATTAACGCGTGGGTCAACGATCAAGCGAGCAGCCTGTTAATCGACCGGGGTTGGAAGCTTTGGCCGCAGCCCAGAGCGAAAAAACAAGCATGGGAAGAATCCTTCAAAACGATTGTCTGTGCAGTGAATGCAGAGAGAAAGAAAAAAGCTATGTAATCGGGAGAAGTGTCCGAATTTCCAAGTTCCAAGTTGTTGATCACTAACAAGGTAGCATCGTCATTTCGTCACTTCTTTTCTTTTTTTATTCATGCAGTGCAGCTTATCCTACCCAATACCGCTGTGGCTGGACTGTAGGATCAACCTTATGCAGATACACCAGTCAGAATGTGTTGATGCCTGCAGTGGTGTCATGGCTGGTTTTACTACCTGTAACTTGAGAAAATAAAGTCAGCAGTCAGACACATCAAAGTAGCGTATAGTTGCTAAATTATAGTTGCACTGCCCCTGGCTTAAATTGATGGCCCCCAAATTTCCTTACTGGGTTAGCTATGCGAGGCTGAGTATGCAGTGAGATTTTGCCCAAAAGAGTAGAGATTGGCCGCTCGGAGGAGTCGGATGACATGGCCCCTGCCTTGAAATAGATTGCATGAGACAGGAAAGATTTCATTGATCGAAAGATTTCTCCAAAGTTTGCGAGAGGTCGGATCATATTAGTGGACGGGGATAAGATGGGAAACAAGCTTTGGGCCGCAAAGCTGAATTGCAAATGATTCACCCGTGCTTGCACAGCTTGGATAATAGAAATGCCGTAATAACTGCTACATACATGCATATGCCGCCTTCAAATTAGGTGATATCATTGGCTCCGTCACCGTCGGGGGACTTTGTTAATTGCCTACCCTACGCATCAGCATATCAAAGTAAATTCCAGGCAACAGATCAACCCTCTCGAATCTGTTGTATGTTACGGGCAAAGAAACAAATTATTTTGATAACTCTTTTTCAAGTCTAATCTCTTGTTTCTTGTGTGTCTGTCAAGATGGTCAGATTACACAAAGCCGGCATCAATCATATACCATAAGGCTCTTGGATTCTGCGCCACCTTGGAGCATAAAAAGCAAACACAGTTTCGAAACAAATCAAGTCTGTGCATTCGTGTTTCCGATGCCAAGGGACTATCTGATCTTTTGGACAACCCAAATTAAACCTTTGTCACTTTCTTTGACTGGTCTTCCAACTCAAAGGGACTTCCTTTGAAGGGCAGAATCGACTTCAAATCGGGGGAAAAACACGCACCTAAATTTAGTAATGTTGACGCAAGACTTGATCAGATTGTGGGGTTCTAAAGCCCTGCCAAAGTTGAAGAGTTAGATTGGATAGGATAACTGGAAAAAACGATCAACTGATTACCCGCGGATTTCTAAGATCGACCAAGGCAACACAACTAAAAATCCTATATCCCCAATATACTCTTGGCATTATGTACTATATTTTGTCAAAAGTTAATAGTTATCTGCAAACTTTTGCATGCATGATAAGACCTGTCACGGGTTATTTGCGCAGATTGTAAACCATAGACTGAAGGATAAAAAGATAGTTTGACAAAACAAAGTGACACGCACAATTAAGCTTTGGCTCTCAGAGAAATTCATTCTGGATAACTCATAAAAGCTCACTCCAAGCACCAGACCATAATATATGTTTACCATGAAACCCTTGAAAAAATATCTCTAGGATAAGCGAATATTAATGATAAGGTTTCTGGAAGACTATTAATACAAGAACATTCTTCCAGATTTCCCGTCAAGGTCTCAGCCAACCTTGCCCAACATCTCCGAGATAAGATACATCTAGGTTTGGTGGGAAAGAGAAGCTTTCAGCCACAGGTCTCAACTGCAAATAACACAAACCAATCATGGCCACCAAAACTGTCAAGCATCCCCCGTCTCTCCCCAATGAGATTCTTGATATGATATTCAAGGAATTTTGTAACTACTGCAACAAGACAGAGCCTCGCCCGCTTCTGAACAACCATCGCTTCTTTCTCAAGCACCACAGTCAGCACCAACACCCGGATACGATACATTGCTGGAAATATCTGAAACCTGCTCACGGTTTCGGGACGTCGCTCAGCCGCACTTGTACCATTGACCATGTGGAGCCGACTTCATATTCTTGGCGGAGTCTCTCCTGAACAACCCGAGTCTTGGGCAACACGCCAAAGAGATTTGCATAGATAAAGACCCTATGGAAAGTTACAAGCATAAGAATCGACAATTCTTTTCGAACGAATTGACGAAGGAGTTCCTCCGAGGATGTAGTCATATGAAAGGCACCACTCTCTATGAGGCTGCTCGTTACTGTGACTGGAAGCCACTTCCAAGGTCGCTAGCCCGGGATCTCGATCTCCCGACAGTGACGGAATTCGAGGATGAATGGGACTCTCTACTTATTACACTTGTGCTCTCCTTCACACCCAACCTGGTAAAACTCGAGGTCTGTGCCGGAGCACATTGGACGTATCGATGGTGTCGACCCGGATCTCTCCCTGCTTTGAAGGAGCTCATTGTGGTTGGAATACAGCCCGGCAAGGAGCAAGAACCCGGATCTATCAGCGGTCTACTCGCTGCAGCACCAGGCCTGGAAAGAGTCGAGCTGGCTGAAATGACCTTGCATACCGTGGGCTTACGCCACGAGAATGTCCATGAGATCACCTGTGGAGTCTGCTGCCCTCCTGTTTATCTCATGGAAATCATGAATGGGTTCCCGAACTTGAAGAAGTTCAAGTTTGGCGCGCAATTTGGGGAAAAGAAGAAATACAACTATCGAATGTATGACGTAGATGTCGAGAGTAGGTTAGCTGACATCTCAATGCTGAGAAGTGACACTCTCAAGCATCTTTCACTCGATCTCTGCGCCTTCTACTAGGTTTGGTGGGAAAGAGAAGCTTTCAGCCACAGGTCTCAACTGCAGATAACACATCAAAACCACTATTTAGACATTATACCACAATGCCTCAACAGTTGCTATAGCAAAAAGCTAATAAAAAAAACTGCGCCTTCTACTCCCGGTTCCAACACAAGGTGCCGCCCAATCTTTCAGGGCTCAGGGGACTCGAAAGTCTTCACACAGATAGCAGTTTGCTATGTGACATATCCAATGGACAAGGGCTGAGGATCTGCGAGTTGCTCCCTTCTTCAATCAAGGAATTTGGTCTCATGGGATACATACCCGTGGAGCTGTGGTCAGGTCTATTGGAAATGATCAACCAGTCAAGTCAGGCATTCCCTTTTCTACGAACGATAATGCTCGGGGCTAGCAGGGCAATGTGGGAGGATGAGTTGTGCATGGACTGAGAGATTTGTTTTGGTTTGCGACGCCCATAACATAAAGTTTTCATGGGAAGAGCCCCTGGGCTGGAGTGGTCTATCCTGCGAGGACATGGATAGAATTGCACATATAGAGGAGTTGAAAAAGGGGCATTGGAAGAACCGGAGGTGGGAGTACTTTGCAAGACGTCAAGAGGGGTGCGAGCTTACATACCGATAAGAATGAAGCATCATGGCTCAAGTCTTCATTTGGAGTATTTTGTTAGAAAGGCAGCAATGAATAGAGGAACTTTTGGAGCTAAGAAATACAATAAACCTGAAATTCACTAAACTTGGAAAGGAAATTGACGCGAAAAATAACTTGATGAACTTGGAGAGCTAAGGAGGACTGGTTTAATTGGGTTGTTTTTGATTTGGTTTGCGGGGTTCACACCACCAAGATCGCCATGGACGCTGGGATAAGCGTACCAAAATGTTGGCAGACCTCGGTACTTGTCCTGGGAGCTAAAACTTTGTTAACGCAGAGCTGAGACCTTGTTAGACGGAGTTATTGCTTCCGAAGGTGTTGACCCAGTCTGATATGAACCCTGATGCTGACCAAGATGGTGTTGTGCTGGTATTGTTTTTCATCAATATGAGAATGGGCCTCGGTATGCAGAAGATGGTGGTGAGACTCAATTATTCCGAGACGAAATATGGTGTTGAACTGACTCATTCATGAACCTCGGCACGGTACGAGATGCAATCAACTTGAAGATGGTGTCGAGTCTTGATATGTCTCCTCTCGATTTGAAGATGAGCCTCGGTTGCGATCAAGATGGTGGTGAGACAAGCGGCTTTGAAACCCAAGATAGAAGTTGACTCAAACATAGAGTCTTGGCATCACCAAGTATGGTGTTGAATTTGTTCGATCGTGATCACTGGAATGGACTTGAGGTTTAAGATGGTGCGCAACTCCGCAAAGAGCTTATGCCGAGGTAGATTCTTTCCAATCAGCAGTAGACAACATTTTAGACAAGTTTAGGTTCAACACCATCAAGCCATCCCGTCTTGACAGCTTCTAGCGGCGACCATCGCAATACGATAATCAGGCAATGTCGAGTCATGATCTCTGTTCCGAGTCTGTGCATCGTAGCGAGGGATAAAACGTGGCAGTTTCACATACAAGACAAGCCACTAAAGCCCATCAGAGTGAAACCGGAAAACAAGACGCCATGACCTTGCCGTCAATCCCAATCTATCAAATCCATCAAGAGGCTATTTTGACTCTCTGCAAGGGTCAGGGCACTTAATTAGCCAATACAACGTGGTAATGGAAACATGGAACTTTCCGAGCCGAGGATGACACCAAGACGTGTTAGACTAGATGCAGTAAGGCTCACCAACCTTAGTGGTTTTGGTGTGAAACCGGGAATAATGTGACCACTCACACCGGCTTGGCCTCTACACCACCAACAGCTTGGGTTTCAGGTCCCTAAAAACCAATTGTCAAAGCGGCGCTCCAGCAGAGTGGTCACGGCCGTTTCATTCACATATTGCTGTTTCGATGATCAGTGGAGGTGCAGGCGGAGCTAATTTCCTTTTTCGATGATACCTTGCGAATGGACGACGGCTCTGGCAGCGGTTGACAGGGTTTGCATGACTCGGGGAGTTAGGTGATAGGTTTGAGACCGAACGGGTGCCATTGCGGATGGTATGTGCTCTATTTTCTGGGGGATACCGGTGCATTTTCTTTTGCTTCTTCCTGACGGTTGTGCGATCCGTAGTATCGTCTCGACTCTGGGTGGGCTTCCAAAAGCGTTAGACTTGCGAGAGCACAGAAGATGTATGTTTTGTAGATAAATAGCTACGATGGCCTCGCTATCATCGAAAAGATCAAGCCTCCAAGTCTCTCACTCAGCTCAAGCCTCTCTTTCAAATCCCACTTAATCTTCAATTTCCACTTAATCTTTCTTCAATTCGAAACTTTTCGCTCAACTAAACTACTTCTACCGCCAAAATGAAGTTCTCCATCATCTCTACTCTTCTCGCCGCCACCGTCTCTGCCCTTCCCACTGGCCAGGACTCTGACCTCGAAGCTCGTCAGTTTGGTAGCAGCATCACCCGCAACGATCTTGCCAACGGCAACAGCGGTTCCTGCCCGGGTGTCATCTTCATCTATGCTCGCGGCTCCACCGAAGCCGGCAACCTGGTTAGCCTCCCCCACCACTAGCACTACGGTACCATCCAAGTGACAGATCATAACTAACTGATATTAAGGGAACTCTTGGTCCCCGCGTCGCATCCAAGCTTGAGGCCAAGTATGGCCGCAATGGAGTCTGGATCCAGGGCGTTGGGGGTGCCTACACTGCCGGTCTCAGCGAAAACGCTCTTCCTCGAGGAACTTCCAGCCTTGCTATCCGAGAGATGCTGAAGCACTACCAGGACGCTAACCAGAAGTGTCCTGATGCTACCATCATCGCTGGCGGATACAGCCAGGGCGCTGCTCTCGCCGCCGCTGCTACCACCGACGTCGACGCTTCTATCCGCGAGAAGATCGCCGGAGTTGTTCTCTTCGGATACACCAAGAACCTCCAGAACCGTGGCAAGATCCCCAGCTACCCCGAGGACCGAACCAAGGTGTTCTGCAACACCGGCGACTTGGTCTGCACTGGTTCTCTGATCATTGCTGCTCCTCACCTGACCTACCAGAGCGCTGCTTCCAACGCCGCTCCCGAGTTCCTGATCCAGAAGGCTGACGCTGCTCGAGGATCCAACTAAGCAAGTGGATGTTGAATAAGGACAAGGCTGGCCTGTTCTTTTTTATGAGGTCTATGTCTCTATTGGTTTAGTTTGTATTAGCTTCATGGAGGAATTGCTTTTGTGGCCATGGACACTGATATGACAATACGATAGCGCAATTGTATTGATTTTTAATTAACAAAAGCAATATTCCTGAGGTGTGATTCTGCGACGAAATGCTTACCTTAATTGCCTTACGTGAGATGACCGTTGGATAATATTCGATACATCATTTTCCCTGACATGGATGTATACGAGAGAGCTTCAGCCCAATTGGATGTTTCGTCCCATGTTGTTCCATGTTGTATCGGAAATGTTAGAGGTGCCGGTCCGGGGTTCCATGCTACAGGGATTGACCTGCAGGTGATAAGCCACATGTGACTCTACTTCTAACGGTCGGAGAATTTCCGTGTATCGTAAGTACTTTTTAGGAAAGAATACTTTTCTGATATCTTGGCCCAGTCAGAGTTATCTTACGACATCTGCTTCAGTGTTACAGTCAATCAGATTCCGACCCATAGCTATATTGATGAGCCCTGAAGTATAGTACTAGGGGCCTGGCAAGAGCGATGTCACATTGGACCACTGCTCATCTCCGATGGCCCAGTGTAGCTCTGGGTTGCACGGCTGTTCCCGCTCCTCAAGGCGGAAGGGCTGGAGGGTTCCAACGAACAAGCTGATCAGGGTTACATGATTACCATAGCAGATAACACCCATGTCCATTTATAGTAACGTCTATCGAGTCTAGAATGTCTATGTTGTATCCCTCACTTCACCAAATAGCTAACCTTCGACTTTCCTTTACTCCTCGCAATCTTCTTCACCGTCGTTTCGCCACACAAATCAGTCGTATCTACATGCGTACCGCCGCATGGATAAACCTCCGCTCCAACAATTCTAACCACCCGGAACTTTGTCTCTCCAGGTCCCAGAAAGCTCGCATCTGGGGTAAGTCGCTCAAGACCATTTTTGCGGAACTCTTCGGCATCCCACCATTCGATCTCAACTGGCATCTTTGCGGCCAAAAACTCGTCGACCTTGCTCTGGATAGGCTCTTTCCATTTTCCGTCGATGAGGCCTTGGAATTCGCATGATGCGGAGTCGGGGAAGTGAGAGGCTTTTAGCTCGTCGAAGCCCTCCACTTTGTCTTTCAGAAGATGATTGACGGCTGAACCGAGAACGTGACCGGCTGTGTGATATCGGGAGTAGAGCAGACGCTTCTCAACGTCGATTTCTTGTGAAACTTTATGTCCTTGGGTGAACTTTTGATCAGAGTCGAATCTTCCGAAATGCAGGACCTGGCCATCGCGAACAGAATCCATACGGGCGGAAGCGACAGTAAATGATGCACCAGCTTCATCCGTTATCTTTCCAACGTCAGACGGTTGACCTCCGCCTTGCGGGTGAAAGATGGTCTCTTCTGTGACGACGGCATAGTCTTCGTCGGTGCCTTGCTTAAATAGCTCACGGTTCTCCTCTTCAAGGCTGCTGAAGGGTTGGATTGCTGTGACTAGTGTTTGGAGGGAGTAGAGTTTTGCATTACGCTGGAATGCTAGCACAGTTCGTGCTGCTGATGACATGTTTGCTGTGAAAAAGAGTGAATGAATCGATGAGAGTGAAAATGAAGGGAGGAATTATCTTAAGAATCGACGAATGGAAATAACGGGAAAAGCGGCAATAGCGGAAGAGGCTCAGCACTTAGCTTATCTTTCAGTGGGTGAATCACAGGGCGCGCCCTGACAGGTCAACCCCACCAAAATAAGATCTATCTTTTTCCATATTGATCTATTAACAACATTCTATTCTGGCTTTGTGGTACTTCGAGTCATGTATACAAATGCTGAACGAACATTTTAATCATGCTCCTCGTCTGGAAGGAAAGAGACCTTAGCCTTGCGCCGCAACCGCACATTGAAATTGCTCTGTTTCACGAAGAATGCTGGATTCAGTAGTTAGCAGCAGTCATGAGCAACCAGATTGGGATTTTATATGCTTACCATTGTTTAAATGCCATACATTATCCTCTGAGGGGAATTCAAGCTAACGTGGCCAAGTCAGTTATTAACTAAATATGCCAATTTGTCACTGCGACTTACCTCGTATCTCCGCAAAAGAGCAGGTACCATCTTGTACATCTCAAGCATGCTGATATTCTTGCCGATGCAAGTCCGCGAGCCACCACCGAAGGAAAAGATGTGATTTTCCATACGTCTCTTCTGCTCCGTAGACGCCTCAATCCATCTTGAAGGCCGCCATCGATCCGCATCGTCACCGAAAATGTCTTTGTTTCGATGGAGAACCCAGGCGTTGACTCCCACTATTGTACCTCCTGGGATGTGATGCTCGCCAACTTGCAAACCTCTTGGCGGGACAAAGCGCTCCAACATCATACCTATGGAAGGGTGGCATCGCAGAGCTTCCTTTATGACAGCGTTCAAAAATGGCAGATCTCGAACTTCGCTCCAGCTAAGAAGACCATCCTCCCTCTCAAGACGACCGGCCTTTTCTTCCTCAGCGAGCTCGTTCATCAAAGCCGCCATATCAGCTGGATTCTTCATAAGGTAGTAAAAGATGGCCCTGAAGGCGATTGCTGTTGTGTCAGAACCTGCAAACATATTTGCAGTAGTCAAGGCGAGAACCCGATCGTTTGTGATGAACTCGGGATCTTTCTGATGCGCCTCAAGAAATCGTGACAGAAAGTCACGACGTTCGCTGTCTTGGTCGAATTTCATGCTGTCGAGCTTTTCTGGATCAACACGAGCGAGCATCTGCTTGCGTGCGAAGATGGTGACTGGGGATGATGAGTTGGTGAAGCCCCATTTGGTAAGCTGTAGTCTCAGTGGGTTCTTTAGGAGTAAACTGTCGAGAATTGGCAACTGGCCGACCTGTGACAATCAGATGAGTGAGACGGTCTGACTGGGCTACACGTACAGGAGCAGCGTAGTTGAGTAACCATTCCAGATTTCCAATGACATTATCGACATCTTTGCCTTGATCCACGAACCCAAGTCTCTTAGAATAGGTCAGCTCTCCAATAACATCAAAGGCATAGTACTGCAGCCAGGTTCCAAAGTCCAAGATCTCATTCTTATCAGCGAATCGCTGGTCCAGCTGTTTGAAGAACTCGGTGGTGGTGGAGTCGATGAATGGTTCAAATTGAACCAGCGTGCTCATAGCATAAGCATTAGATACAGCTCGTCGAAGCTGCGAGTGGAACTTTTCGTCCAGCGAGGTGAAGAGAGTCAAGAGTTTATTGCCGCTTTTGTTAATAGTTTGCTGAACCGGGCTATCATTTGTAAGCTGGACTGTTTTAAGAGAACTCTAGCTGGTTGCATACTAGAAATCAGTCTTGGTGTAACCTGAATTATGCGCGTAGATTATCGGTACTGCAGCTGGGTCTGAGATTGAGACCGTGTTGGGGCCCAGTCTCACGACGTGACCGTACTTTTCGTGGAGAGCAATATGCGTTACCTCAGGACGTCTTCGGTACACATCGACAAATCGCCAGAGGTCAGTGAAAGGAGCCAGCGGCGGCCCTGGTATCTTGTTCAAGCCATAGCCATATTTGTTGAACAGGAGCTTCGTCACCAAGAATATGGCAAAGGCAGCTGCCAGACTTGCCCATGGGTGTTGAAGGAAATGGTCTACGATCATATTGCGAGTTTGGAAACAACTAAAGATTTGATCAAGTGTAATTGGAAGTACCTAGTCAAGGACAACAGCTTGAAGAATTTAAGAGTATCGAACCCCGCCTCCAATTGTGTTGTCGGCAGTTGCAAAACGATACACGTCATTCGTCCCCCAAGGCTCCGTGCACCCAGACACGGCACATGTTATGCAGCTTTGTTCCAATTGCAGAGGCAGCTTGAGTCATGTATCCTCTTATCTGCAGCAGGCTGGCGCAATCAGCGGTAAAATATGCATTGACCTTGGTGCATTAATAGTTTCCGTGCGGGCGTATCCCACGTTACATAGGAATTAAAGTTTCCCTAATGTCCCGAACTAAGTATGTTGAGGCAGTTTGTATGATATATTCGGAACATATTCCGAGGGCCTGTAAGCCATTCTAAACGCGCCTCCTATTGAATGTAACCTCTCTGCCTCATCCAGTTCTCGCACATCAATGGCCATTTCGAGACTGGCAAATCCCTCGAACTATCCAACGCGAATCCATGAGGTGCATCCGCAAAGACATGCAACTCCACCGATGCCCCGTTTTTTGTAAATCCCTCTGCTAGGCGATATGCGTTGATGACTGGCACGACTGGGTCGTTGTTCGAGTAAACAATGAAGACGGGTGGCGCCGCAGAACGGAGCTGAACATCAGGCTGCATAATGTTGTATAGTTCTTGTTTCTCTTGAGGTGGGAGGGGAGGTTTGTTCTCAATAATTGTGCGACCCCCTGCATTTGTAGAGATTGGAGCATAGCCTAGGATCGCAAACTCAACCTGAGGGATTTCAGTATCGCGACATGTCCAGACCTGGGGATATTCTGACAAAAGAGCCGCTCCAAGATGACCGCCAGATGAGAGACCACAAATACTGATTCCCTCGGGTGCAAGTCCGCTCTTGGAAATAATCTTCAAAGCTCTTCTTCCATCATCCACTGGTGCTTGTGCACCGGCCTCGCTGTTGGGAAATCGATGCACCAACACAAACGCGTAAAATCCGAGCTTGTTCAACCATTTCGCAATCTGGATCCCTTCGCGCCCGACCATAAGTTGGACATAGCCACCACCTCCGAGAATGAGAATACCGCGACCGTTGGGGTTTTCAGGGCGATATCCGAATAGGAATGGGCGGTTGACTTTTGTCACGACGGGGTTGTCTTCTAGAGTCTCGAGATCGAATGCTCCATCGAGGGAGCCATTACCCCATAATGGCCACTGTTGATCGGACTCAAACATGGTGCAATTTTTGGGAAAGATGAGGATTGGAATAAGAGGACAAAATGGCCTTTATCGCGATTTGCGGGGGGTCTCGCGAGAACATCAACCCGAGATACCGAACATTGGGGGTTGGGCTGTATCATGATTCCGGCGGCTGCGTAAATAAGACAGGGTCTTCCTGTACATTAATGAATTTCTTTCATATTTATATGCCTGGATTAATTGATATGTTGCAGGCCAGTCCATCCCAACATTGACATTCGATGTCCTAACGCTAACACCAGTACCTGGTTCCCTTATTTTGTGGTCGCATCAAAGGCAAGAAAAGTTGAAACTTTTCCGGCTTGTTCCTTGTCTTGGTTGATGTTGTTTTGCAACTTCTTGTTTTCTTCCGCGAGCTTATCAGCGACATCATCTCCTTGGGCTTGTTGAGCCTCAAGCTTGAGGATAGTGGCTGTCAGCTTCAAGACCTTGTTCTTGATCTTTCCGCGCTATCACAATGTTAGTTAATGCTCATATCATTCACCCAGCGGTGAAATTTACCCGAAGGGCATCGGCTGCTTCACCAGAAGCTGCCTCAATGGCGGGGTTGAAGGCTTCAGTCTCAGCATCATTCGCGACCGAGTTGACGCTGTCGAGAAAATCGAGATCGGACTTCTCGACAGTTTTGAGGTCAGTGGGCAGACCGCCAAGCTTTTGTAGAGCTTCCTGTTGGGCGTTTCCTGCAGTGCCACCACTGATGGACAGATCGTCGTAGGTTGACTGGCTGAAGACTGCACGCTTGGCGATGGGGCTGGCGAAAGCGCTGATAGTGAAGCCAAGGAGGATTGACGTAAACTTCATAACGGCGTTTGAGGTTTGGTATACTGGTGGAGGAAAAGGTTCGCCGTGAATGGATGGAATGGTTGGGGTGTAGATAAAATAGAACAGACCAGCTGTAAGAAAAAAAGTTTATCAGATGTGATAGCTGGTGCTGATCATGAGGATAAATGGCAATATTTTTGCATGCCATATAAACCCCAGATGAAAACATCTCATTGGTGCGATTAAAATCAGCACCACGTGCAAGACTTTCCAGCGCTCGAGACGCTTCATTCTCAGGATAGACTTGGGCGAGAATGTAAGCGCTGTTGTCAAACACTGTACCCCATCAAGAGCCATACTCACAACGTGGAAAAAGGATTGAAAACCGGCAACTTGGTAACCCGGAGCCAGATGGGATAAGCGAAAACGTCAATTGCAACCAACCCTTGACCAGGGAGGTGTTGCGTTTCAGATCGCCTCAGACCGTAACTGTGACAGCTCAACAGAATACACTTCCGCGAATATGAGGAATTACCTAAAACTTTAGGTCAACTTAAATAAATTTAGGTAAGGTTTAGGATCAACTTGGATACAGTTAGGTAAGGTTGAGGTATTCTTTATTGTTATGTGTCACCTCGCGCTACCTCTTCGTACCTACATAGCAGACTCAGGAGTACCTTTGGTTTCGATGTTTATGGCAGATTGTCACTTAAAACTTATCCCTCTCTACCATGATGTCAGGATCTGGGTAGCGTCTATGTTGTTCACAATTGCACACAACGCAATTCCACCTCAAGTTCGCGCATGACGGATAAACGATAACTAGTCGCGGTTCTTGTTGAACTCTCTGTCTGTGCTGTACAGGTGTCCTGCCTCCTTGTTCATCTGGAAGAGCGATTAGGACATGTAATTCCAGTCTTCTATCTCATCATCTGTCATTCGATAGTGTGGTTTGACAAATTCTTCGAATTGTGAGGCTTTCAGTGGTTGGGCAGCCCCTGCGGCGGCTCGTTCCATGTCGGCTGCCAAAACCTCTGCACCTGCACTCCTTGCTGCTTCGGCCGGCGCGACGGACTGCTTGTTCTTGGTTTCATTGAGCCGAAACAAGGCGTTCAGGGCTTTCATGGCATCAGGAGAGCCCGCCTGTCTTTGGCCCTTGATGGCAAAGCTCATCATGCGGTCGTAGTTCTGCATCTCCTGATCGCGGGCGAAAAAAAGCCGGTCTGTCTCTTCTTTGATCTAGTTGTAGAGTGTGTTTGGGGCATAAGAGCAAGTCTCTGGATACCCCAAATTGATCGCTTCATCACATCTATTTTCTCCCCGAAAGCCGGGGTGGAGATACCTTCTTGTGCTGATGACCTGGTTCGCGCAGCTTCAGGCCTTGGTGTAGACCTTCCGGACCTTATCCCGCCTGCACACTCTAATAGCACTACAGATTGCTTCGTTGCTTCGACCGGTGCTCTGTCAATCGGAGGTTTTGAAGTCGTGTCCGTAGGTGGTTGGATGTGGTGGTGTTGGTTGCGTCGTTCCTAGGCTGCTCTGATTCTGCGCTGCCTGACTCCGTTCGCGGGAATTGCCCCTTCGATTTGGTCATCGCGCAGATGCCGCAAAACAATAAAGATTACTTGCACGAAGTCGCCTCAGTACTTACAGAGCGACTATCTAATTTTCAATGAGTTAGATAATAATGCGCGCGAATGGTGACTATCTGAATTCACATACCTTGTGTTGGCGATCGGCAAGTTTGGTGATGAAAGAAAACTGGACCCACTCTACTCACTGAAGGAAAGGAAATTTTAGAGAGTGCCGCCTGAAGAACATCTTGAGCGCGACCCAAGCCTCCCGTCCGCGGACTCGTTTGAAGATACGCTTGCGCATATGTATACAACCCGGAAGAAACTACCATCCTCACACGACCAAGATCGCAGCAAAACATAAGGAAGAGCCCACATCACAAACTAGAAAATGGCTTCTGCAAGGACGTCAGTCAGGATCAGTACATAGAGGGCAATTCGTGCTAGTTGACACAGCCGTTTTTACGTACGAGGAAGCCATGCAGGTTTGCCAAAGACTGAGAGACGAGACGCTTGAAGTGCCCGAAACAGTCAAATGCAGAAACCTCAACAGCCAGCAGCATCACAATCAAGCAATCCCTCGTGGATATAATAGAACTATATCCGAATCGTGAGGGGATCCGCTCGCGATGAAACTGATTAAAGCTGGAAGCTGGGAGCGAGGCAATGTCCAATGGCTCGACTGCTTGCCTGTCGTGACCATGAAATGGACAACCAGCAGTTGACGCTTGAAAGGGTGTGTCGAATCCGGGCACCTGCGTCTATCAACGGTGTAGATCTTCACAAATCGTTCCAACGAAACAAGATACAGCACAAGCAGGTTGTTGCGCCTGGTCTAGCGGCGCGTTATCATGCTAACTTGATTTAAAGAATACCTAAAGTTTTAGGCAACATTAGGTAAAATTAGGTAAACCTAGCTAAGGTTTTAAGTGAATCCTGTGAGAGTCGTACGCACGGAAATGACGATTAGGCAATCGGCCGTTGTGATGTCGGAGATGCGGGTTTGTTTCAACATGTAAACCCGACGACGCGTGGCTCGGGATTACATCTTACATCCCCCTGCCCCACTCCTTCCATGGAAGATATCCAAATAAGCTTAAACAGTGGCACATGAAATGAATTCTTATTGGATGAGATGCGTGTCATCCCAATGATTGACATCTTTAGGCTTTGTACTTTGTGATGATGAATGCTTTGCACTGCCTCAAACCAAGGTCGCTTCGGCGTTAAGTTAGAATTATGACAAGATACCGATCATGAAAGCTATTAGTTTTAGTTCCAGCTGAGAAGTAAGTGGTATAAAGAATCCACGATGTCCAACTCTCAAAGCGTCATCAGCAATTTCAACAACCCCAAGAAAACCAATACCTGCAACTCGACATGATGAAACTAGCATTCCTGAGCCTTTTGCCTAGCCTGGCATCTGCACTTCCGGCTAGCCATACAGCCGAGTATGAGTTTGTTATTATCGGCTCAGGCACAGGCGGCGGCACTCTGGCGTCAGTCTTTAATCCATAAGCACCATACACTTACTTACACCTCTTCTAGTGCCAACCTTGCCCGTGCTGGTCACTCGGTCTTTTTGATAGAAGCGGGTGGTGATCAAGGAAACAAACAACTTATTCCTGCCATGTAAGTCTCTCCAACCCCTTCGATGATGACAATGGCTTACCCCTTCAAGGGCAGATAGAATCGCTGAGGATCCTAGCATGTCTTGGTCATTTTATGTAAACCACTACCAAAACGAGACTCAAGCCAGGCGAGATTCCAAGTTTGCCTATCGCCTTTCTAACGGGACGCTTTGGTCTGGTCTCAACCCACCCGATAGCGCAGAGCCGTAAGAACCTCCCTCCCAACCACAGCCATTTTCTAACGCCCCTCAGACTTGGTATTTTGTATCCTCGTGGCGCAACGCTGGGTGGATCTACTCAGCTCAACGCAATGAACCTTGCCCTGCCCCCGGACCGAGATTGGGACGATATTGCCGAGCTTACTGGTGATGAGTCGTGGAGATCCGACAAGATGAGACAGTTGTTCATCGACATTGAAAACTGCACTTATGCTCCTGAGGGTAGTCCAGGGCATGGCTTCAATGGGTTCATCCAGGTAATAGTCTGACTCGCGATATCAATACTTCCACTAACGAAAATAACAGAGCAGCCGAAACAACATCTCTTTCATTACCGATCGTCCTGGCGTCGTCCAATCCCTCCAACACGCAATCGAACAGACTGAAGGAATTCAGGTCAACGATGCTGCCGAGGTTGGAAGATTGATGCAGCGGGATATCAACAGACTTGATGCGGACCGCTACTCACCCGGTGTTTACCAAATACCACTCCACATTGACAGTCTCAAACAGCGAAGCAGCGCTTGGAGTTATCTTCATGAAATAATGACTGCCCGGTCAAAGAATGGTTCCACTTTATATCCTCTGACTGTGAGCACGCACTCTCTTGCCACTCGCGTGCTGTTCAAGCAGGGACAGCACGGTAAGCCAAAAGCTTATGGTGTAGAGTATCTCAAGGGAGAGGGGTTGTATTCTGCTGACAAACGATACAACGAGTCTGATACCGGCCGCTTAATCAATGTCACTGCATCGCGGGAAGTCATCGTGGCTGGCGGCGCTTTCAACACTCCCCAGATTCTCAAGCTCAGTGGTATTGGTCCCCGCGAAGAGCTAGAAAGCCTTGATATCCCAGTGGTTGTTGATTTACCTGCAGTAGTGAGTATTCAGCCAAACCCAAAGAATTTCCGCTAATGCTGCTCAGGGCAAATATCTGCAAGATAATTATGAAGGAGGCGTATCTGTCGAAGCGTCTGTTCCTTGGGAGAATAACCCCTTTGAGAATTGCACATTCACGTTTGAAGCCAATGACACCTGCTATCAAGAATGGAACCAATCACACACTGGACCATATGGAGAAGGGGCAGCCCCAATTTCTCTTCTCTATCGATCCAGCGTTAGTGAGACTACCGATGCAGATTTGTACTTCTTCGGAGCTGCAGGTACTGTCTTTCGTGGATATTTTCCCGGGTACTCCACATGGCATGCTCCTCCAACCTCGTGGTTCTGGTCCATTGTCAAGATGCAGCCGGGTAACCAGGCAGGTACAATCACTCTCCGCTCTCGAGATCCTCGACAAGCTCCCGAGATCAACTTCAACTACTTTACCGAGAAGGGAGACCGAGACCTTCAGGCTATCCAGGAAGGAGTTGAACATGCCATGCGTATCTTCAACGCCACGGGTGAGCCGTATGCTCCATTCAAGGTTATTGAACCTCGGCCAGATGTGGATATTCGACAGGGTATCATGGATGATGCGTTCGGACATCATGCAACTTCTTCGTGTCGCATGGGTCCCGCGGGGGATAGGAACTACTGTGTGGATTCTGAGTTCAAGGTTAACGGTGTTGATGGCCTTCGTGTTGTGGATGCGTCAATCTTCCCTCGTACGCCGGGAGGATTTCCTGCTGCGCCGACGTTTGTGATCAGCCAGAAGGCTTTCGGTGTGATTCTCAACAGCATAAAGGCTTGAATGCAGCTTTACTTGGCAATTCTCTGTTTTGAGAGAGGGTGGCTTGCGTCGTGGAGGTATACAAACGCACTCAATCGAGCAAGATTCAGAGAAGTCCTTAACCTTGACTTTGAGTGCTCATGCGTAGTTATATAGCAACAAAGCTGAGCTCAAATACTAAGAAGACAATCGATTCAATTTTGGTTGGAAAAGAGTCTTTGAGCCGCCAGTAACAAGCAAATCTGCCCTATCCCTCCGTGATCGATCCCAAGATATCCAGAAAGATGTCCAGATAAACTCAAGGTGATTATGCATATTTACCTAAGTCAAAGCTAATTAATGCCTAAAACTTAGCCAAGGTATGCTAAGTTTAGGTAAGAGGTCAGTCGTAACGACACGGGACTGAGGGTATCGAAATCACCTATGATGACAGAGTAACAGTCCCTATTGATATCAACTTCTTAAAGAATATGCAGCTGCCGATCACAATCACGAAGATCTCTGAGTACTTCAGATAGTACCAGTCTCTAGATCTGACAGGTCAAGACACAGATTGAAAAGCTCTTACATTACGCCAGGCGAAGCTCGGGGCAGATTGTCGGCGGCTTACTTCTATCCGCTGCAAATTGCCCCCTAGTACCAGAAAAAGGACAGACTTGATACCCAGCCCAGAACAAGTCGTGTATTTCAAGGAGGAATGGATATCTGGCAAACTGCTCCCGGGGAGCGAGCCACCTAGGGACGACTATTGCGGCCACTACAAATACGGTAGCAAGACGAGAGGGACGAGGATACCGATCGCTCAAATTAACAATATCATTCTTGAAATAGAGGAATGGGCGGATATCTCTTATTTGTCGTGGTGGATACCCGTTCTTTGGTCATCCAGATGTAATGTCGGACGATTGGGGTTGGGAAGTACGCATGTCCCTTATGCTTAATAAACTTTTAGATATATAAAACGAATCAAATTGTGCTACATATTATTTGGGCTGATGAAAACTGAAAAGCCTGATATCAAGTCGGCTGGGTTGCATGCACATTTTGATGCTGGTCATGACATTGAATGGTGGCAATCAAAGGTCAGCAAACATGACGATCCTTAACCAATGTCGATGGCCTTGCGTCAACGCCGACTGTCAAAGCAAGGGCGCGTCCACTTAGAAATATCACCCCTCAATTCTTACAGTAAACTGACCAATTCAACTTCAACAACAATTGTAATATCGTCGCTTGACCAACTGTGAAAATGGCGTCTTCTTCGCAAACTGATTATGCAATGGAGACTTTGCATGACACACACCGACGCGAAACTAATAGTGCTCCCGACAGCGAACGTCAAGAGAATGTTTCTCCATCAGCTGCGACCTCTCTTCCGCCTACAGACCACGGAAGGGACGCATACTTGACTTTGATGTGCTGTACAATGGCACAGCTACCGATCTGGGGTATGCAATAACGATGCGCAGAATTACCTGCTAGACTAACCAACAGCCAGGCTATTCGGTTTCATTCGGCATCTTTCAAGAGTACTATAGCCGTCCCGGCAGCCCCATCAGCAAAGAATCCTCCGGCACAATCGCCACGATTGGAGCATTGCAACAAGGAGTGATGTATCTCATGATGCCGCTTGCATTTCTGATTCTGACGCGATATCCTCGTCTGCGTCATTTATGCGGCCCTGTTGGTCTTGTTGTTACAACAGCTAGCCTCACAGCCTCAGCATTCGTGAAGACCGTTTCTGGCCTCATTGCCACGCAAGGCTTTCTATACTCGGTTGGTTGTGGGCTCTTGTTCAGTCCGATTTCGCATTTTATGAATGAGTGGTTTGTTGAAAGGAAGGGGATGGCGCTTGGTGTCATGTGGGCTGGTAAGTCGGCGACAGGTAAGATTTGACCCTTTGGGTTCATGCCCAACAAGAATCGCATGCTGACCTCAGGATACAGGAATAGCAATGCCATTCATCTTTGATGCCCTTCTTAGTCACATCAGCTTGAGGGCTACACTGTTGGCTTGGGCTGGTGCATCAGCGGTCATGACTCTTCCGACGCTCATTTTCATCAAACCGAGGATCCCGCTTCGCGCTCGAGCTGAGGTTCAACCGCTATCCTTCAACTTTCTTCGCCACACGTCATTCTGGATGATGCAAGCTAGTGTTGTTATACAATCACTAGGGTATCTCATGCCAAGTACATACCTGGCCAGTTATGCATCGACAATCGGCCTACCCAGCATCACTGGACCTATCCTTCTCGCTTTATTCTCTGTTGCGTCTGTTCCCGGCGGAATCGTGCACGGCATGCTGGGGGACAAACTATCGGCCACAAAAGCCGTGACACTTGCATCTCTGGGCAGTGCATTTCCCATTTTTCTTCTCTGGGGACTTTCACTCAATCTCGCAAATTTGGTAGTGTTTGTAGTCCTCTACGGCTTCTTCGCAGGCGGCTTCAGCTCAACATGGTCCAATATGTCATCCGACATCCAAAAAGATGACTCTGCTGCTGATTCAGCCCTGCTCTTCGGTATGTTGATGGGTGGACGAGGTATTGGATTTGTCATTGCTGGGCCATTGAGCGGCGCCTTGTTGCAGGCAAGGGCTGTCCTGTCTGACGAAGCGCTCGGTTACGCAACGAAATATGGGCCTATGATAATATGTACGGGAGTTACTGCAGTGTTTGGGGCTTGGGCACCCATGTGGAAGGGCATGCGAGTTGCTCTAGGAACATGTCGTGGGCGTTGAGTGCGACAGGAAGATAATGGATGGTTGTCTCACTCATTTCGTGCGTGTTCTTCATTCATGTTTGGGGGTAATGGAGTTTGCTCCGGAAACTCCTTGTATACCTCGGTCAATGACTCAATGGTGTTGTTCATGATCATCAAGGTGATGATTGATAACAAAGTTCAATGAAACGAGGGGAAAACGTGGCCTTAGCGGACTTAGGCTCGGCTTTAAAGTAACCCCAAACACACGTTGATGTCATGGGCATTCGGCAAATGATACGGTAAAAGATTTATTTTTTTCTCTCAATGTAAGCACCTTAAAAAGAACGCCGATGACAGATGATCTAATCATAATAGGCAACTCACTCAGTAAAATGTAACTTAGTCTAAACGACCAACTGCGTTTTTCTCCCCAGAAACACCAGTAGGCAACCTGTAGTAGTCGTCATTGAAGCCCGGGATGGCTGTTCACCGAACGGAAAGGACCCGCATCTTGAATTAATAATACTAACGCTCCAATGGCGAACCGTTAAGCTGTTTGAGGCTGTGGATAGTTTGTCGGATTGGGAGCTCTGATTGGCCTCTCAAGGGTGTTGGTACGCTAAATTGTCGTCAGTTGTTTGCGTGGATCCATCATTGTTGTATCGACCATGCCATCCATCGAGATACCCCTCATTTCGCTTGGACCATTCTGAATGACATCAATTCTTTCATATAAAACAAAGCCCCTCCTTCAACCTTGACATTTTTGTCAACATCAATTCACTCATCCAACTTAACCGCCACAATGCCCGTTGAAACCGCCTACGACCCCAAGGACATGCTGTTCCGACACCTGGGACCCACTGGTCTCAAGGTCAGTGTCTTCAGTCTTGGTGGCTGGTTGACATATGGTGGTACCCAGAAGGGTGATATCGTTAAGCAGATTCTCCAAAAGGCTTGGGACCATGGTGTCAACACTTTCGACACCGCTGAGGTCTACGCCAACGGTGAATCTGAGGTAGAGATGGGTCGCGCTCTCAAGGAGCTTGCCTGGCCTCGTGACGAGTGAGTATACCTAGCTCTGAAACGCAACAACACCAAACTGACACGCACGCCTAGATACGTCCTTACCACCAAGGTCTTCTTCGGCACTGGCCGCAAGGAGCCCAACACTCGAGGCCTCAGCCGCAAGCACGTCGTCGAGGGTCTCAAGAGCTCCCTCAAGCGTCTTGAGCAGCCCTACGTTGACGTTGTCTTCGCTCACCGTCCTGACTACGCTACTCCCATGAGGGAGATTGTTGAGGGATTTACTCAGGTCATTCGCAACCTGAACCTGGCTTATTACTGGGGTACATCTGAGTGGACCGCTGCTCAGATTACCGAGGCTACTCACATCGCTGAGCGATACAACCTTATCGCCCCTGGTAAGTTGCTATGATACTTGACTGTATGCGTGACCTAGTACTAAACGTTTGCAGTTGTCGAGCAGCCTCAGTACAACGCCTTCCACCGTGAGCGCTTCGAGGTTGAGTACGCTCCTGTCTTCAACCAATTCGGCTACGGAACCACCATCTGGTCTCCTCTTGCCTCCGGTCTCTTGACTGGCAAGTACAACAACGGTATTCCTGAGGACTCTCGCTTCGCCACCAACAAGAACTTCTTCTCCGACACTGTCAAAGAGCTTCAAAGTGACGTTGGCAAGGCCAAGATTGAGAAGGTTAAGAAGCTCACAGAGGTCGCTGAGCGTCTCGGCGGAAACGTCGCTCAGCTTTCTCTTGCCTGGGCTCTCAAGAACCCCAACGTCAGCACTGTCATTCTGGGCGCCACAAAGGTTGAGCAGCTTGAGGACAACTTCAAGGCTCTGGATATTTACAAGAAGCTTGATGATGCCGTTATGGAGGAGATTGAGAAGATCCTTGACAACAAGCCTAAGCCTGCTCCTACCTACAACCGGGAGAGGTAAATAAAAGCATTGAGTTTGGTCTAGATATGAAAAGTAGACAAATAATGACAAAAGTCGCACCTTAATAATCTGGTTGGTGACTCGATTCATCATGTTTCTTATCAGCCGTTCCACAGAAAGTGTTATCGTCAGTTGTTGATTGGGCAGTTAGGCTCTACGATTGTCTTAGGTAGTGTCAGCATGAGGGGAAATATTCCCACCGACAACTTCAGATCACTATCGTCAAAATGCTTGAACAACTACCCCGAGAGCTATTGGATATCATTCTCTGTGAGGTGAGTGAATCTTTTCCGGTTCCATGAGCAGGATCTTATCATCTTGTATCTAGATATCCTTCAGGGATGTCAAGAGCCTTTCTGTGGTTTCGAAACAGCTTCATTCCGTTACTCTTCATATCATCTGGCGATCTGTGTTGGTCAAAGCATGGAGCAAAAAGGATATTTATGGAATCCACGTCGACGGATTTCCCCTCGAAAATATATCTTATATCAGGAACATTGATCTACGCTTCATCACTGAGCGGGACACAAGAAGATGTTCTCATAATCGTAGGCTGCAAACTTCCTTCGACTTTGAAGAGAGTGACGAAAGCATCGCCGATGAGGAAGCATCCTTTAGGATGTTCAATGAACGGATATACCCACTTCTAAATGAGTGTACGGACAACCAGTTGAATTCATTTAGCTGGGATTTAGGAGCATGCGTACCATCCACGCTTCTAGGAACTCACGGCATTGTGACCCGCCGACAGTCCAAGCTAAGCACTTTAAAGCTGGCAACACACCCATTTTGCGAGCGTTACAGCTCTCTGGAGCACAAAATAGACTTGTCGGCCTTTCGCCAACTTCATCATTTACAGTGGAGGGGCCTGAACTCCGACAACCTTGAGGCCCTTTCCTCTGCACTTGAAAACAACAAAGACCATCTTGAGACTTTGGAAATCAACCTAGCCCATTGGAAGTCTTTACGACAGGCGCTGGGTTATCAAAGTGATAGCCAGAGGATCAATGGAATCCGAGCCAGAGACTACATTGAGAAAGTAGTTTTTGGCTTGAACAAAAACTCTCTTGGAGTAGTCTTTACTAGCCTACATACATTAGCTCTCGAGCGTGTTGCTTTGACAGAAGCTCTAGCTCGCGCATTGAACTTTGAGATCCTCAGATCTCTGACTATACGTCTTTGTCCTCAGTGGTTTGAATTCATACAAGCCATTAACCGACTAAAGATTCATCCCAAGTTGAAGAAACTGGAGGTTCAAGAGGCATGGCCCAGGCACGAAGGAATTTCTGTCCTTGGTGAACATGACCCGATCTTGCCTCTCCTGGAAGCCATAGAGGATCTGGAAGAGCTGTATATTGGCCAGTCTGGGGAAGGTGATTCGGCGAACCCGTGGGAGTATGCTAATTGGAGCGGCTCGACACTTAAGAGATATGTCAATCATGCACGAACTTGGCACGAGTCAGTGGGTTGGACAGACACTGACAACGAGTGGTATGCTGAGGATGATGCCGATCAGTACAAGTTTGGTTGCCTTGAGTTCATCGGCATATCGTGTGCGCCTTCTGATCTGGTAAGAACCCTCCGAACTGCAACCTAGCAAAACTGACTGTAGAGTAAACAGGAGGATATTTTCCGTCCATTTGACAGAAGGGATTGCGTCAAAGTTATTCACTTACGTCAATCGATCAAGTATCGATATGGTGATGATTCATGGGCGTGTAGAAAGGAACTTGAAATGTCTCCTGGGTGGGAGACCATGCTAGTCGACGGACCAGGAGTTCTTCCCAGAGAGTGTCTAGTTCGCTACTTCTATTGGTTCCTCCAATGGGCCTTTGGAGCAGACGGCATCCGGTCTTTGCAGTATGTTGTCTATGGGGATTTCAGCCGCCTTGAAAGATATAATAGGGAGAATTTACTTGTGTGCCGTGCTGAGGCTGGGAACGAGGACTTTCGAGTCATTAGAGAGACATCTGGGGGGCCTGAGTGGGAGCATGTAAAGGAGGAATATGGCGAAGCTATGAGCTGCTGCCCTTTGGATCCACTGTTTGAGGTGCCGGGATGATAGTTGGAGGAATAGCTCGTCATAGAATTCCAAAATAGGGTTTGGAAAAATGACCTTGGGATGTGGAACGAAGAATTGGCTTTGTATCGAACCGTATACGTTTGGAGGCAGCCAGGTGGGTTAAACAATAACTGGCACACTCTACACATCTTCCGGCAGATTAGACAAGAACTACTTAAAGTTTACGTAAACTTCCGCATATCTGTAGGTACTCTTTATCAAATATCAGCATATTAGTCTTCCTAGTGTGCTTATCATTTTGCGACCGGCCTGGCAGCTTACTCAACACAAATGCAAGCGAATTTAATCTCAGAACGTTAGAAACCTATGTAATTATCCATATATATACCAAAGAAAAGCCAAAAGGTTGCTCTCATCTCAACATCAAAGTCATACTATCAACCTTGACCACCACCCTTCGCTGCCCCGTTCACCCCCTCAGCATCCAGAAGGAAGTGCGAAGCTTTCAGTTCTGCTAGAGGCGCTATACCTAGCACCCGTACCGAGACCTCTCTTAGCAAAGCCCTTCCAGATGTCACACTTGTTAGCTCCTTTGGTGAGAGCCGTGTCGGCATCGATGATGGCATCTCGAGCCTGGACCATGTTGGGGTTGCAAGGTTGACTGTTATAAAAGGTTAGCTAAAGATCATCTATGGAAATAGAACAACTTACAGCGCCATTGCTGAGACCACCAATTGCATAGTAAGATACTTTCCATCCGTAGGAACGCCGTTAGCGAACTTGGGTTCATCCGCATCATTCTTCCCATGCTTGTCAATCAGGTTCCACAAAACCTCATAGAGCACGGTGGCCCAGTAGGTTCCATATGCATGAACTTCCCCTAGAGAATTCATGCTCTTGTAGGTGTATGGGTTGGTGGTCATGCTTGTGCTGTAGGGGTATGCTCTGATACCGTTAGGCTGGTTAGCAACCCAGTCGCCCATGATCTTGTTTGAAGAACGGGTATCCTTTGATTGAAGGTGGATTGCAACCGCCATGAAGTCACCCCAGCCTTCACCCATGCCGCCGGATTCACCTCCGGAAAGACATCCCGAGTTACCAGGGCCACCTGTGAGACGGTTGGACACTATGATATGTCAGTATAACAAGGTTTATGGGAAGTAACTGAGTACTGACATCCATGGGTGTATTCGTGGATGACAACGCCGGCATCAAAGCTACCGTCCCGCTGAGGGTTGCTCTTGTTCCACAAGAACATTCTCATTCGACCAGGCGAGCCATCAGCTGGCGTGGCAAAGTCGGCGTTGTTTGTGCTGCTTCCATCTTGTGCATTGAGGATAACCATATCATTGCCCTTACCACCCTTGCCTTTGTTGTTGACCTGGAAGTTACCAGCCGCTTCAGTGAATCCCAAGAGATAGAGGAGATCATGGTATTTATTCGCGACGTAAAACAATTGCGAAACTGATGCGTCACGATAAGAACTGGGCGGAGTCATGCTGGTGGTGTAGTCGTACTCAAACTTGAGCGAAGAGCTGTCAGGGCGGTAGTTGTTCAAGTAGCTGCTTCCTCCAGAGGGGTTGACCTGAGCGATAGCATTGTTTCCACGGGTAGTAGTGTAGTTGGTTGTGCCATCGCTAAGCCAGGTAAACTCTGAAGCCGCAAGGTTCCAGGGGTTGGTCACGGTGGTGCGAGATCCCTTCGAAGGGTCGTTGACACCCCAGGGACTATGTAATGGTCAGCTTTGGATAAAAGCGGAGTTCTGAGTGATACGTACTAGACCTTGTAAGTCGCCTCAGCGACATAATCAACGACACCAATAATCTCATCAGTCTTAACGGCATCGACATACGTCAAAAGCCAGTTATCAAGGATGTCAGTCTCCATGCGCCATGTCAACTTTAGCTTCTTGTCCTCATCGACAAGGTACACCAGCTTGGCCTCTGGCTTGCCAACAGTTCCAGAGGTACCGCTGAAGGTGAAATGGTTGTTTCCCTTCTTCTCAGCCTTGGCCTTGTCGGCCTTGACGGGTAAGGACAGAACGTCAACGGTGTCCTTGAGAGCTTCAACAGGGTCTTTCTCATCTCGCTTTGCAAGAGGACCGGGAATTTTGCCCTCGTAGAAGCTGTTGCCATATGAGAAGACTTCGCCATCAGCGCCAATCTATCCTGTGTTAGCCCACGTTGACTTTTAGCCACGGCAGTACTCACATTAACATTGAAGTCGGCGTTATCAATATCAATGCCATTAACAGTCTGCTTGAAGTTCACATGGGCGATACCATTGGTACCAACATAGTGATCGGTGACCATGCGGAAAGTAGCCTTAGGAAAGGTCGACTTGACCAAGTCCGTGGCAGTCTCCGTGTATTCAGCTCGCTTCATGACGACCTTGGCGCTGACATCATCAGGAACTTCATCTTGAGAAACATACTCTGCCATTGGCTTAAGCTTGAAGGCTTCCAAATCGATAGCTCGCTTGTTCATTGGAGATGGGTTGGGTGATCTTCTGCTAGGATGGGCACCAGCTAGGCTGGTGAGTCCTATCAGGAGGATGGTGTCGGAGAAACGCATCTTGAGAAGAAGTCACACTGAGACTAGAGTGTTGTGAGACTGGTGGTGATCGTTCTTCAGCCCCAACTCAGGGAGAAGGATTGGCTATTATATATCCAATGACTATGAAAGCTGAATGTAAGTCTATCCAGTAAGTAGGTCTACGCAGCTTCCCAATTCAATCGGGACTTTTGTGTATCTTGCCACGAGATATCTAGAAGCTGGCAACTAACCACTGACCTATTTCGGGATATAGCCGCTATAAGAAGGGTCTTTTGTTCGGTCCCTATCTCAGTAGTATGGACGTTTGGGTCATGCGACTGCGGATATAACGGCTTTCTAGTCTAGGATAAGTTCACATTGTAGTGCTTTCGTGTTCAACCTGACAGGGGGAGCAGGCCATATTGCAATATCTCGGCTGCAGCAAGATAGGAAGGTCTGTCGGACGAACAAAAGCCGAGGGAATAACGGCTCGGGACGAACCATCCAGATACACGAGTTGGGGAAAGGTCACGGAGTGCAAAGCCTGATTCGTATATATCGCCCGAGGGCTAGTGGTTAGTGACTATCGCATGCTTAACACTAAGGTTATTCAGAATAAACCTTCTTAGCATCTTCTCGGAGGATTTAGGACTTAGAGTGCGTATTGCAACCACCATTATCGGCATATATTTTGTAAATTCGGAGAGGTTGCGGATGGAAGGGAGTATCTCAACACCATCTACCTATGCTGTCTTGGCGACCGGGCCTCAAAAGGAAGTCCACATAGTCCAGAACACCTACACCGCAATATACCACTTCCCCTTCTGATCTGCAAGATAAAGAGACCATACTATTTTCTGCACTCTGCAAGCGCTTACACGGCCCCTGCGTCTCTTGGCACGGTTCCTTTTTCACGAATGTCATCCGTGTGATCTACCATCGCCCCCCTGTATATCTGGGGACCTTCCATGTTGGGATATGGTTCCCGGCAATACCACCCTCAGCGCGGAGAAAGTAGCCCAATCATCAATTACTCCGCTGTTTGTGTCTTGCAGAAGAGATGATCGTTATCAGTGCGTGGTGTTATGACGAGGGCTGACCAGTTAGATTCGAAATGGTCGAGACCCTGCACATCACCTGCGAGATTTATTAACTCGCTTGAGTATCTTTGTTGATAGCTGCCTTTTCCATGCTTTTGCTATGACCTGTGATTTAATATTAAGGTGTCTTTGATATGGAAGGTAGTATTGCATGTTGATTGATTGCATCACGCGTCTTTGCCAACGAGTCAGTTCCACGATGCTGTATCTTGTAGATACTCCAAGAGTCTCTTCGATGCCAGCGCTTGGCTGGGAATTGGTTTTAAAATGTACCGATTTGCTTCAGTGGCTTGGAATACCGTACTCACTGGAGATTCAAAATTCACAACAACCTCCTTAACCATCTATTTTCCTAGAGAACTGGCATGAAAGTACCAGGATAGTTCTCAGAAAGCTTGCAAATATCTCCAAAACCACGATAGCCGAATGGCTCGACGGATGTAAGCAGACGACCTGCCAGTTTCGTCAAGCTTGATAACCGATGTTAGCCAAGATTTCCCCACGTCTTGGCAGGCGATGGCCACCATGGAGCAGACAAGTGGAATGAAATAAGTAGGTCCAGGATCCCGTATTCATGAGCGATGAGCCGACCATTGATCACATTGTTCATGTATTCCGTAGCGTAGTGTTTGCAGTGTCTCAAAGCCATATTGAAACCCCAGTATTTATTGTTTATACCTTTCAACTGGCGTATTATCAGCGTTGAAATTTCATAATAGGATGCGCGAGGTTGAGTTAATGGCAAGTTTATCGACCGGACTTGAGTCTATTGTTGTGCCTAACCTATAGCCATCTGCGATGAAGTCATTGCTCAGTGCACCAGCACGACCACGAAAACATCAGAAGCTTCGTTCTGTCAGATCCAAAAATAAAAAACAGAAATGATAAACAAACTTCTCTGCGAGTTTCACTGCAAAGATAGGTAGCACAATGGCTTCATATTGCAAAAATTACAAACCCAAAGGAATAATTTAGTATCTAGAACTAGGTACTTTCAGTCGGGCAATCAGACACAACCTTTTAGAAGGCACCACTACTTATTAATCTTTTGTTCAATTTTATCCTTGGTTTCCGACTTCTCTTATCGACCTGAACGGGTTGTTTAACGAGACCGCAAGCTTTTAACGCCATCGGCCAAGTTGGCCGTAGCCCCACCAGAAATACCGGCGAAATTAGACTTAGCGAACAGGCCAGTGAACTAACAACAGGGAAAATGTCGGGAGGTACTTGCATTTCGTGAAGTTCACAGGCGAGAATGGCCGTTTAGACATGCCAGTGTATGTTCATCCCCGTCACCGGAGTGTTTATATAAGAACATCATATTTCAAGTCTTTGTTCACCCAACACCAACAATTCATACGCTCTCATCGCATCCTTCACTTCACCATGTCTCAAACTCTCGCCCTAGTCACCGGATCAACTCAAGGCATTGGCCTCGCAGTTGCCAAAGAACTTGCCATCAAGCATAACTTCCATGTCCTTCTCGGTGTACGAAACACCAAAGCTGGCGAAGAGATCGCTTCTGATCTTCGCAAAGACGGCCATCAAGCATCAGTTGTAGAGCTTGACTTGAACTCTCCTGACTCCATCGATAAGGCCACTAAACACATCGAGGAGAAGTATGGATACCTTGATGTCCTCATCAACAACGCTGGCGTACTACTCGATTGGCATAAAGAACTTACGAGCTGGGAACTCTTCTCCCAGACATTCACCACCAACGTCATCGGGACAGGCTGTCTCACGCAGAATCTCCTTCCCCTTCTCCGCAAGGCAAAGAATAAACCACCACGAATCATCTTCCTTACAAGCTCAATGGCTTGTCTCGCACATGCTACCGACCAGACCAAGCATTACTACAACATCGACTACAAGGCTTACGACGCGAGCAAAGCAGCTGTCAACATGCTCATGTTCAATTTTGCTCGGGAGTTGGATGATGTTGGTGGAAGAGTTAACTCGGTTTGCCCTGGATTGGTCAAGACGAACTTGACGAATTATCATGAGTGGGGAACCACCGTTGAGGTTGGAGCCAAGAGGGTTGTTGAGGTGGCGACTGCTGGGGAGGATGGGCCTCACAAGACCATCAGTGATAATGATGGAGAGCTTCCTAGGTAGATTGCGATAGATTGCGCTAGTTTGCTCGGGATGCTGTTTTCCTTGGGAATACTTAGAGTCATCTTGGCGATGATGTTTGCCGAATCTGACCGGGATGTTGTGGACTAGGACTTTAGCCTTAAATCCGAGCACGTATTTCTGCTTACCAACTTGCCTCTGTATTCTCTTAATCCTTCAACTTTGCGAAAATCCTCACCATGGAAATCTTACCTGAGCCGCTCTTTTTCCAGACTTGTCAACTCTGCGACAAGGCTTTCACCCAAGGTACCTATGCTGACAATGCCCCAATCCAGCTACTCACCATTCCTAGAGCATCCTTACAAACGTCACGTCAACTATTGCCGACGCGCTCAAAGTCAACGCAAAGGCCGCCCCAAGTCATGCACCGCCTGCAGAGTAGCTAAGACGAAGTGTAACTTTGATCAGCCATGTTCGCGGTGTACCAAGAAGGATTTGCGATGCGTGTATGCTCGACCAACTCGTAATGGGGCCGTTTCAATTGAACAAGTTCCAGAGCCTGAGCCTTGGGCCAACGAAGTACAAGTTTTTGATAGCCTCACCTCATCCCAGCCATTGCGTGTCTCACTAGATGGCTTTGCAGCTGGTTTCATCTCGCCGATGAATACGCTGTCCACCGACATTTCAGAGCTCACTCCAACTTCACTGGATGGGCTGCCCAGCATCACCAATGATACGCAAATGCACATGCAACTCAGGACCCTCAGCTCTAAAGGCGACTTGACGCGCGTATCCAATCGCCTCTCAAGCCTACAGCATGCATCGCGAGTTATAATGCAAATGCTCTACGCATACCCGCAGATGATGCTTCGACGACAGACATTTCCGCCATTCATTCATCCTCACTGGCACGAGAAGCGTCTTCCTGAAACACTTGGCAATTGCATGAGCATTGCTCAGCTCTTTGCGGCGAGGACACCTGAAACTGAGGGGTTTCTGTGGAAGATGGTTGGGGCTGAGGAGGAGCGGTTTCGTGAAAAGGTAAGCTGTTTGTCTTTGGCATGGTTAGCGAGCTAACGCGGGACAGTTGCATACTTTCTCGCCTCATGAGGTGCATATGTGTCTACAGGTCATGATCATTTATATGATGATGTCGATGAGTGAATCAGAGACAGATGGAAAACAGCGCACAAATGGCTTGTTTGAAACAGCCGAGGTGAATGACCCAGCCTTTCGTTTCGGGCCGTGGCTAACATTCCAGCTCATCGGATCTCGCTTTCTCGATCTCACAGGCAGTTACTCGACGTCGGAACAAACTGAACCCAGCATAACATGGTCAGACTGGATCTTTTCGGAATCTCGTCGCCGCATGTCCTGTCTTTGGCTGATAATAAGCTGCGTGATAACCATCGAAAACGGGCGAAACTGCAGCGGCTGTAGTGCTATGCACACTCTTGCGCTGCCTTCAAGTAAACTCGTTTGGGAAGCTCGAAGCTTGGAAGAATGGCAGACAGAGAAAGCATTCTTTGATATGAGTTGTCCGCTAATGACATTGGGTGAACTAGTTGATGCCAAGAATAATGCTGGGAATGTGGCTGAGGCGCAGAGGCTGCAGAGTTGGGAGATGGGGAGCGATAAAATGACTGCGATGCTAAATCTTGCAGTTGAGTTTGTGTGGGGGAATTCTTTGTGATGGATAAGATGCATTCCTACAGAGATACGAGCGACGCTGAGCAGATTATCTTACCGCGATAGCCGCAGCAGCACAGGCCACGCCATGTCAGTGCCTAAAGTTAAATGATCAACGGGAATGCCCCTTGAATTTCCGATAAAAAAAGCAAAACTCAAAGATAGCGAACGAATTGGAGGCAAAAATACCGGGCCAAGTTGCGTCAGATGGCGGGTCAAGTGACTTAGCCTGGTGTATGTTTCAGCTGCTGCCCCATAATAACCCGAACGCGTCCCCCCGAACCTAGACACGCTTGGCTTGCTTCCTCTCATCAACGCGTTCCATCCATTGTAGCGCTCGCTTTGTGGATACGGATACCCTATACGATATGCCAGATCTATCTCGACTCGAAGCGACCGCTGAGCGTCTAGACGACCTGGTCCGTGAACTAACCAATCACCCAAGCTACGTCAGCCTACCTCCTCCTCGTCCCACTCGCAAGAGGAAACGCAAGCATGGTCGAGAACCTTCAGTCACCACATCATCCAAACGCTTTCAGCCATCGTCCTCTGTCATCAGCATCTCATCAGACGACAATGATGCCCCTCCATTACCTTCATCCAGCCAAGCTGACCCCGAGTACTGGTCTCAGCAACCAAGCTACGACAGCGATCTCTCAGATGGGGAGTTAATTGCTCTGACTCAAGAAGAGCCGGATAGTTCGGCTGATGTTGAGCCTGTTCTAGTGGACCTCACTAATCCTCCTGTTGTCGATGAGAACCGTCCTGCTGGTGATTACTACGTCCCAGAGCCAACTCTATGCCCGGAGCAGAAATCCCTCCTCGATCTCATCATGAGTGGCCGCAATGTTTTCTTCACTGGCTCAGCGGGATGCGGCAAATCTACTGTTCTCAAAGCAGCTGTGAAGCAACTTCGGGAGCTCCACAGGACCGTTCACATCGTCGCCCCTACTGGCCGAGCAGCCCTCGGAGTCAACGGCACAACTACTTGGTCATACATGGGATGGACGCCTGCTTTCCACAAATTACCCCTTACTGAACTCAAGCAAAAGTCGTGGCAGGAATCAGTGAGGAAACGACTCACAGAAACCGACGTTCTCATCATTGACGAGATCAGCATGGTCGAAAATCACCATCTAGAGCGCATGAACGAAGTCATGAAGCACATACGATACTACGACATAGGCCTTCGTGATTGCGGCCCAGCAACACCGGCATTTGGCGGTGTTCAACTTATCATCACCGGCGACTTCTGTCAATTACCTCCTGTCGGCCCCTTCCAGTACTGTCTGCGCTGCGGACTGGCTACAGAGGCGAGCACAAAATGGACAAACCCAAAGGTATGAGAGAAACGTTCCCAGCTCAGCTATAAGCCTATTGCTCAAGGCTGACGATAAGAAGACCGTGTTCAAGTGCCACAGCTGTTCGCTTTCTTTCAGAGAACCGGACAAATGGGCGTTCAAGAGCGCTGCATGGGATGAAGCTCGCCTTTCCCATGTTCACCTCAACGAGATTCATCGTCAGAGCGACAGAGCTTTCGTCACCATGCTTCAGAAATGCCGACTGGGCATACCCTTCAATGCGAGCGAGTCAAGAACACTACTGAACCATCCCTGCGACGTTAGAAACCCCACCCAGCTTTTTGGCAAAAATGCCGACGTGACCAGAGTCAACTGGGGGGAATTTGATAAACTCCCTGGACCAGAAGTAAACTACAGCGCAGTGGATGATTACCAATGGTACCAAGAAAAGCACGAGGAGCTCGCCAGTGGTTTCGCAATGGGTGACAAGGGTGTTCTGAAAGGCCTAGAAGACCATCCACTTGACACTCTGGTCGAAATGAAGCTCGGCGCACTGGTCATGTTGAGGGTCAACCTGGATCTAGGGAGGGGTCTCGTCAATGGCAGCCAGGGTATCATCTGCGACTGGGAGCCACACGACCCAGCTAAACTCCCCAGAGCCTACAAGCAGGACAAATCATCGAAATTCGAGACTGATATTCTAGGAGGAGACTTTGCGAGACTGAGAGAGCAGGAGGTCCGGAAGTTGGCAAAGACTCAGCGCATAAAACACTGGCCAGTCGTCCAGTTCCACAACGGGGTGAGACGCACCATCTATCCCTGGTGTGTTGTCAACACGCTCGGTGCCAAAGAACCCTACTCTCTCCTGTACCGAACCCAAGTTCCGCTCACGCTTGCGTGGGCTCTCAGCATTCACAAGTCCCAGGGGATGACACTGAACCGCGTCGTGACTAATCTGACCGGCGCTTGGCTACAGGCTTTGAAGTACGTTGCACTGTCGCGCGTGACGAGCATTGATGGCCTTAGATTGGATGGCGGTCCGAGGTCTCTGGCAGTTAAAGATACGGGTGATGGCGAAGTTCGGGAGTTTCTTCTTCAGAATTTTGGACAGGAGTTGTTTGAACGTCTTCAGCATTAGAGAAGGGAATTCTATGATTGTTTCTTCAATAGCGGGCACAGCGAACCGAAAAGACTACTCTCAAGTGAATGCACGATACTCCTGTGAGTGCAAAAACATGCGTACGTATCCATATTTCTCGCATTCATCACTCCATCTTCAACCATCCCTCATCCATCATTCCGGGCGGGAAAACTAGCATGGATCAGTCGACATTCCTCACAACACACATATTGACTCACTACTCTGCGTAATTGTTCAGGTCCCCTTCCCCGATAATTTCCTGATGTTTATTTCTCATATGAGAAAGAAATGCTGCCCTTTCCATGTATTTCTTTGCACACTTTGGCCCTGCTTTGTGGGGACATAGGTATCGCCAGCCGTCGACAGAGTCTGGATCGTGGGAGGCTCGGTGGCGGTCAAGCTCGAACTTTCCGGGGAACTGCTTCCTACAATACTCCTAGTCGCACGTGTATCTTTCCCTGTGGTATGTAGAGTGATGGTGACTGGGTCTGGTGAGCTCGATGAAATCTGCCTGTGATCAAAGTGCAAACTCACTAGAGCTCTCCTTCGGATCCGAACGTTCTCCTGCAACCATTGCATTTGAAGGACTTGGGAGTCGACGATTCGGCAACGGAGGAACTGCTCCCAGGTTGAGGCAAAATCTTCCGATATCCGTCTTCATCCGCATTTCCCACCGTGCCCGTTTTCGAATCAGGTTTGCGCGTTGACTCCGTTGAAGCCTCGGGTTCTTTTTCAGGTGCCTGGGGGTCCTCCTTGAAGAGTCTTTGTAGCGTTGCGGGAGGTAGAAAGCCTTTGAACTTGGACATTTGACATGAATGCTGCGTCGAAGTTAGTGGGACGATAATGACAATGATGGCAGGATTGAGCCGTCGAGGACAGGAAAAAACGTCGGCTGGAAAGCAAAGATTTGTACGAACATTGATTTGTTGTTCGGCAGGTGTTGTTTGCCCGGCCGCTGTTCCAACGGCGGTGGTAGTTGGCAAGCACTGCTGCGTGGACTGGGGATCACTGCGAGTGAAGTCATTCAGCTGTTGTTTTCCAAACAGGGCATTGTTCTCGGATATTTCTTCGTACTCGTCATGGCAAGTGAGTTTCCCTTTGCCTTTGGGAGACCGCTTTGGCTCATCTGGCGCTGTGCTCAAAGCATCGCCGGTGGTCATCAACGGAGTCTGGGAGGAGCTTTGTTGGGCGGGAGACTGCGTTTGCGGATTCTGTTCAGCGCGCTGGTCTGTGATCGACTTCGCTCCTTCGAGGACTCTTTGCGCCATGTCTCGCGTCTCGTTATGTTGTACCATCTTGTGAATGTTGTAACCAAGAGGGATGATATTGGAATGTCCAGTGTTGATGTTTGTGAGTGTTGGTGTTGGTGAAGGAAGAAGTTTGTCTGGCAGGAGCTCAACATGGCCATAAATACTGGGCCCATAAGGCGCTAATTTATCGAGTTCAAGTTTTTATAGAGGCAAGAGCTCAAAACTTGCACTCATTGAACTAAAATTCACCTTCCACAGGATTATCAAACTTTGGTAGAAGTAACTCACAATTTGCCTTTTTAACCAAAGGAGAAAAACCTACATGAATGTCGCCAGAGGCCATGAGTCATATTTGTAGTTTTGAGTTTACATATAGTATTACACACTGCTTGGAATCTTTGTTTTTTCATTCTAGAGTTCTATGCAAGTAATCCAATACAGTTCGTTTCTAAGATAATGAGGCAAAAACTAGCCCTAAGCCACAGGTTTCAATGACGAATAACACAACTAGGCCACAATTCCTCAACAGTTGCTATAGCAGAATGCTATACAGTCCGCTTCAAAAGATCCCTGACGTCCGTCCTGAAACTTATAGAATACATGCCAGAAGGACATTCTATCGTAACATGATGGAGCCCGATAGCCGTTAGTGAAGCATCATTTGGACGATACTGTCGAGGGACCCATAGTAACGGCTCATTATCAAAGGTTATCCAGCTGTATTCCGGGGTGCCTGGGTACTTGGTACTGATGTAATGCAAAGCAAGTCCTATATTGTTGAAATTCAAACCATGTGGATTATCCATTGTGCTTGCTAGAATTGAGTCGATACAATATACGGCGCTTTCGCTAGCAACGGTAAAGTCGTCGAGAAGAAGATAACGCCTTCCTCCTAAGGGTATCCGAAAATGATGTATTCCTGTCTCTAAACCCCAATAGCTTAGGTCCCCGGCATGTCCAAGACGAGATAGCAGAAACTTTCCGTTCGAAGCGAGAAAGATTCGACACTCATTTCGGAGAAATCCGAAGTGCGACAGGAGGTCACACCGAGAGATCTGCTGACCAGTTTCAATGTTGTATAAGACGAACAAAACATCCTCTTCTAAATACCATGCAACACCCAGTCGAATGCCAGAAGATGTCACTGCTCCAGGACCTTGCCCTCGCTGGTCCGGAGGCTTTATGGTTCGTTCAAGCTTGCCTGTTGTGATATCCCACACAGAGAGTCCATCAAAGGAATCACTAGCCACCACTAATTGACTTCCTCTGCTTGTTTCGTCGGAAATCGCCAGAAGTGGGTGGGAGCCTTCAGATTGCGAAATTTGCTGTAAGCTATCACTGGTAAAGTTCCATACAAAGATATCTGACCTATCACGGAAAGCTATTTGTTGACCCTTCGGGGAGAAGGCCACAGCGGAGACTCTTTCCTGAGCGAGGCCTCGGATGCTCAATGAAGACAAAACCTTGCATGTGGTTGCGTCCAATACTTCGATCTTGGTATCGAATACCGAGGCTATTAACTGCCCGTCGTCGGAGAAATAGGCGCTCTTATCCTCCTGTTGCTGAGAACAGGTTTCCATAGCTAGAAGAGCGGGAACATCCAAGAGACACAACGTAGAATTTACACTCATTGCGATCTTCTGATCGTTAGGAGAAATGGCAATGGTACATAGGTGTTTCGTTCTTGGCGATGGAACCTGGACCTGTTGTAATAAAGTCCGCTGGTGGTGATCATATAGCAAGAGCTTTTCGCCAGCAGCTATAGCGACCCAGGATTCATTATTTGGAAATGCTAGACAGGTAAGGTTACCATCGAAGAAAGCCAAATCTTCAAATTTCTGCTCAGGAATATCCCATAGGCAAACCCCGTGCCAAGTCGTGCAAAGCATGACTGTGTGGGTGTGAGGGACGAACTTTGCATAGTTTATCCTGATGGAGTCTTGGCTAGGGCTTTCATACTGCTGGCCGCTTCGAAGATCGAGAACCTGAACAGTATGAAGATACCCCACTATCACCACGAACGCAGAGTCCGAAGAGAAAGAGATAAGACAACTATATGGATCTCGTTGGAGAGGCCAGACTCGATCCACGCCCCCTTCCAGAGCATATAGTTCCAATTTCTCTTGATAACAGGCTGCTAGCCATCGACTATCAGGTGAAAGCTCAATCCCTCTGATCTTGTTAATCCCGAGCCCCCGGGTCCAAAGCACGCTGTTTGTTCTCAAGTCACGTACCTGAAGTGTTTCTGGTCCTGAAATGGGCTCAGTAACAACAGCCGACCACTTCAGATTTGGTGACAGTGTTGCCCGGTTTATCCTGACGTACTTAAACTTCCCATCCTGTGAGCCATCTTTAACTACCCACTTCACTAGCTCCGAGCCGCGAGAAATCGTGACCAATATCTGGCTAGTCGGCGAGAACCCCACGGTACAAATACTAGACTCACAGTCGAATGCACTCCAGATAGGACTCCAAGTAGCATCAAGTTGGGGAGCAGTTGCAAAGATGTCTGGAGTTAACGAGTTGAATCGTTGGCGAATAAGGCTCTCCCGCGGGCTAAACAGCAACCCGGATGCGTAAGTCTGGAGGGGATGATCTTCAATGACAGGACGAAAGAATAGAAAGAATCGGAGGCTATCGTTGACTAGGGCCTTGTGGTCTGATTGAGAAAAAGACTGTTATCAAAAAATAATTAGAAACGATGTGGTTGGATTCACAAGACATATGAATTCCACGTACACATGGTAAAGGCTCAAGAAACCATAGAGCTCTGGCTGCTGCTGATAGGTTCTTGCAAAGGCTGAGGGCCTCTAGCCAGAATAAGAACTTATCAGCAATAAATCGATGCGCAGCCTCAATGCAAGGGCTTTCCTCATCGACTCCATCTTGACTGAATAGTTCGTGCGCCTCTTTCAAATGATCAGCCCAGAAAACGCAGGCATATTCTAGGCTGTTCAAAGGATCCAGTGTAGGACGATTGCGAATAGCTTCTTCTATTGATACTCCTGGATGAACCAACCCGTACATATCCGGACGGAGAGATTGAAGAATGACAATAGACCTCTGATAAAGATTATAGTGATGACGCGAAAGGCTAGGCTTGAATAGCAGTGCACCTGACTTCGTCAAAAGGAAGTCTTTGGCAGATTGATGAATGAAGAAGAGGGTATTGTCCTTGAGGGTCAGAAATGAACCGCACTCGGCGATCAAGTCAGGGAGCATTTCTTCATCCAGAGTCAGCTCCGCCATGGCCACAAGTTCAGGAATTGTGACTGGGCGAAAAACAGTAGAAGCAATGGCAAGTAATTTGATGTAAAGCTCTCTACTACGAGACTCGAGGATTTGGTTGATCATTCTAGCAAAAAGCTCGGTGAGACCTTCGGGAAATTCAATTTCTCGCAACTGTTTGCTAATCTCCCAAGCTCGGCACCTTTCCAGTTGTTGACAAACTAAGGCAACCCATAGAAAAGTGCCGTGAGCGTGTCGAGATAGATAAACCTGGACTTGTTGTGCCGTGTCGTCTCTGAGCCTTTTCCTGTTCCTCAGTTGTGCGGTGCGGTGGTGGATATAGCTCATCACAGCTTGGGAGACGCACTCTTGATGAAGCTCCAAAGAAAGTGGGAGTCTTGAAGGTATCTGTCCGAGATGTTCTTCGATCTCACAGCGGTTGCGACTACTAACTAGCCACTTAACACGTGAAGATGTAGAAGATATCAATGCCAAGAGGATGTTTAGGTCATCAAGACACTCATCTAGTGCATCCACAACCATGTACACCTCCTGGAGCGCTGGATCGGCTATCATCTTGTGGAAAATCTCTTCCATCGCCACCCTCGAGTTCCAATGGCTTTGATTATGTTCTTGCCTGTCATGGAGGTGAGACAGAAGACATGGCTGCTGGATGACCAAGAGGTAGATCAATCCTCGAAGTACCGCTGTACAGTTGTTCAAGCCGGAGTTTGTAGCTTGGCAAAAGAAGTAAGATAGCGGGATGCGGTTCTCTGGGTTCTCCAGTGTTGTAGAAGGCAGAAGCTCGTTAATAACGCCGCAAAGTAGCATCGTCTTGCCCTTTCCAGGGTCGCCTTTGACCCAAAGAAGCTGGTTACTATTGCCTTTGTCGCGCCAAGCGAGAAACTTGTCGTTATCAAGAATCCACTTATACGAGTCTCGCCATAGATCACCACCAGTTTGCTCGATTCGCGCTTTATCCAGCCGAGGATCGGTGGAGCCCAGTGCCGCCAAGGACCTTGCGATGTCATCCTGATCGGTATTCTGGTGGAAGTAGTTCGTTGTATTGTAGTTGTTACCGACCTGCACTCTGGAGGAGCCAGTTGCACTCAGAGACTGCACAGAACTGGTGTTGTTCTGCATTGTGAGCACCAGACCCTGATCGTTTTGACTGCACACAGAGGGATGAGAAACGGTGAATGTGGCAAGAATAAAAAAGAGGGGGAGACTGGGGGAACCCGGAGCACGTCCAATTAGGAGAAAGATGCCCTTTAATGTAGTTGTTGGCTGGCGAGGCTTGTGGCTGGCGAGGCTTGAAACAGAAACCCCGCTTTAACCAACATCCATATGACGCTTTCAAATATTCCTCCCTTGCGTCAAGTTGGTGACCCTCATTCAACCTACAACAACAACCATGGCTGAGGTCTTTGGCATCGTGGCTGGCGCGGTCAGCATCGCTGCAGTATTCAACAACTGTGTAGACTGTTTCGAGTATGTTCACATCGCTCGGCAGTTCAACCAAGACTTCTCCGCATACCTACTCAGGCTTGACATTGCCAAATGCAGACTGGAAAGATGGGGCGCAGGCATCAATATCAACCAAGACCCACGATTCACTCACAACGAGCCGGTAGATCCAACGATTGAGCTGGCCCAAAAGATTCTCAAACAGATAGTGGATAGCTTCGATATGGCACAGATGATCTCTCGTCATTATGAGATTCAGCCAGACAACCAAAGCAGAGAAATTTGCACCGAGGAAGATCTCGACTCAGTCTCACGGCGCTTGCATGATCGCTTTCGAAGACTCACCCTTCAACGCCAGAATCGCGTGGGCTTGATCAAAAAGACCAGCTGGGCACTGTACGACAAGAATCGGATGGAAAAAATGATTGGCGATATCGCCAGATCCATCCAAGATCTGGAGCAAGTCTTTCCTGCTACAAGCCAGGCTACGAATAGTTTGGTTCAGATGGAGGTCGAGGAGGTAAATGATGAGGAGGAATTGAAAATGATCGAGGATGCAGCTCAAGGTTTGGACCCCGTCTTGGAAAGTCAAGCGAAGGAGAAGCTCGAAGAACTCACTGGTAAGAACTCGGCTCGACGCATCACTGGGCCAGGTAGAGTCAATATTGGCAACGTTTACGTGAATGAGTCATTTAAGGGTTTTAGAGAAAATTCAATTAATTATGTCGATGAGATTATCACCGAAGAACCCTCACGCGTAAATATTGGAAATACTTATGGCGGAAAGGGTATTTGGGATTAAGGGATAGTCAGAAGGTTGAAAGTTTGGTTAGTATTTTTAGCACTTCGATTAGACATATTAGTATTCAAAGATTATATTAATTACCAGTCTTATTCCGCTTACTATTAGATCTTCCCATAGTATTATTTCCTGACGGCCGCTTTATCTGTCCCTCGTCTCCATCATTATCGTTCGGTGGCTGCTGAGAGCTTCCACCCGAAGATCCATTTCTATCAGAAGGTGGGGGTAGCTCTCCTAGAGGAATCTTGTTAGAATCAGTCATCTCTTCTTCAAGTTTCCATTCTCCATTGTCCGAATGGGTGTAAGCTTTGCCGTTGAAGTGACTCTCCATATGATCCCAGCGAATATCCGAACCTGCTGGCTGTCGAAAGTCGGGAATAGTTATCCATTTGCAGCAGAATCCACACCAGAAAGAATCAAGTCGCCGCCGTTGTCTACACTGGTCTGTCTTCGTTTTGACCACAGCGCGTTGCTGTTCAGTGTCTTGCTGGACGCCATGTTTCTTTAGAAGATGCTTCCGAAACGGATCTGGCCAGTAGAAGGTCTTATGACACGCTCCCCCCTCAACACTCTGGAAATCGCAAACCCAACTGTCGTATTTAAGGTGCTGGGTATTCTCATGCCGTTTCCAATCATGCTTACTTCCAAATGTGTCCTGACATGGTGGACACGTGCATCTATAAACCTTTTCGCAGCGCTTCTCGTGCTTGCTAAAGTGAACATGGTTAGCCTTTGATGTAAAGAACAAGTGGGGGATACTTTCCTCAACTCACACCGCCTTCCAAACGATTTAGAACATTTTGGGCACTTAAAAGGTTTGTCTGCGGCCCGATCCTCCACTCTGGGTTGTTCATGCTCAGATACTTTTCTTTCATTTACCGAAAGACTTAAAAGGCCTGACATGACATCTCGGGGGATCTCCTCAATAAGATCCAAAACGTCGCCCGAATCGTTAAGAACTTTGGGAAACCCGCTGGCCGGTGCCCAGTCCCTCAATGGACAGTGTTGTCTATCCGTTAGACGGGTGCCATTGAAGCCATTTGAGCTTTGAGAACCAGAGCTCGAGGCTTCAGCTTCAGCATTGTCGCCTGTCCCGAGTGCGATATGCCCAGTCCCATGTCGAGCCGAGTCGTTATCAGATGCAACGTTTTCTGGAACTCTCCCCGACAAGTGCTCTTGATTATCCGTATGAGAACGACCAGAAGAAGAGGCTTCCCCTTGACTATACCTAGGATACCGACATGTCGAACCTCTGTCGACCCCCTTTCCTTTGTCCTGGCTCACGATAGGCGGATGATCTTCAGTGTTGCGGCGGTTCGAGTCAACTTCCTTGGACGGGGGACTCTTCGCACGTTTAGCTGGCGTCAATTGTGCAATTGGCATGTCCTTTTTGGGGCCAACCCCATATTTACATACGTGAAGGTAATCTCTCGTCATCATTTCTTCGTCGATTAACTCTCGGGGATCGTTGAGCGTTCGAGCCCCAAGCGGGTTATTCATCGACAGGTGGGGCAGTTCATTATAGTATTCATCGTCTCTTCGGGCCGGGATGAGGGGGTGAAAGTAATTTTGAAAGGATGGTTCGCCAGATAGATTTGAGTTCGACGGAGTAACTGGATGAGCGTTGTGTACCGGGGCTTGCGTATACGATTGGTTGGCATCCTTTTCTGCGTGTCCACCAGGTCGACGAGAAGGATACACGTTGTCTGCTAACGGTCGGGGGTTGCGATGTGATGGTCCTACTTTTGTTAGCAACTCGACAACTCGGGACATCTCACTGCGATACTCGCCTTGTTCTTGTGAACTAACTGGAGAATTTTCAGGATTCGTAAGAGCTGCGAGGGAAAATTGTCGGTCTTGATGGTTGCGAGTGGCCCGAGGCCTCAGTGAGGGAAGTTTAGGTTCCATTAGACTCGGTGAAGTATTGTAGTACGACTGACTGATTTGAAACTCCAGAAGTATAAAGACGAACAACTGAAACAGATATCTCTTTCACAAGAGGTGGTCTGTTCTTAAATACTGTTGCGTGAATATTCGAAGACACCAACTGAAGGTTAAATTTGATCGCATTTTATAAAGTTCGACACATTCTATGAATTATGGGAGGTAGTATGCAAACTGCCACCTTGAATCAAACTTTTGTTCGGTACGATATAACCCATCTTGGAGCGAACAATCTTCACGGAGTCAAGTATTTCCTAGAATTGTTAAAGATAACTTATTTCCCTCGTGACATCTTTATCAAGAGTCGAACGCCATCTAGGCGCGTAGCCGAGAGACGTCCCAACTGGTTATTACTGACGATGTTGCGGTTAGAAGGCTCACTTAGGCCGTGAGGTTGGCTTTATTACACAGCCCGAATTTGCGATACTAGAATTGAAAAGCAAACTGTGGTTGTCCGCAAGTAATTAATAAACTCTACGCTGATGCATAGATTCGCGTCTTTTATACAATTCAAAGTATCACCAAACCTTAGAATATTCACTCCATACTCTCTACTCAGTCACTGATTGTTACACATCAACCTCCGCCTGGCGCGTGTATCCTAGCTTTGGGTAGGGATTCGGATACTTATTGCTATCATCGCTCACCCAACGAGGATAATCAGGGTTCTAGAAGCAAGATTAGATCATTGATATCCCAAAGTTAGGATGATACTTGCGTTGTCAAAGTATGGATGTCGTGAGCCAACGGTTTGCCTCTCCTGATACCATTCACTCTCTGGTAGATGACGCCTTTTGCACCATATGCAACGAGGCACTGTTCTGTGAGAAACGGTCTTGCCGCAGGTACACCAGAACTGAGGTAAGGTCAGCGGAGATTCTACTCCACGGATTCAGATCAGGGTTCGGTCATACAGCTCGCTCAAATGCGTGATCGTGAAGCGTTTTTGACGGCTCACAATCATCGCCAAAGTCAACGTCCTCCCTCACTATCCAATCCCACTCCATCTGTGTCCGTTCCTCAAAGTACTTCCTTGTAGTTTGGCGCTCTTCATCTTCACAGCGCACGCAAATCCACCTCGTATAAATATCACAATCGCATCTCTCATTCAGAAACTTGCCCTCTAACTCTTTCTGAGTCTTATTGTCGCACTCCTCACATAAGCACATGACGTTATCAAGCTCAAAGCTCCCTCTCAAGTGAGGTCGACGATTTGGGTAGGCGTTTGGTGGAGCTGCGCGCGGATAACATCGGCATTCTTCACAGATGTTGATACCGCATTTGATGCACGGCAGAGCTCCTGCTTCGTCGCATTTCACGTTGTATAAACGCACTTCGATTTCTTCATCGCCGGTTAGATGGGGGTTCACATTCCATCGGCCGGACATGCGATTTCTGTGATATGGACTGCCATAAGCTTGACGTGTTGCGAGGCCGTGGCCATCGCAGAGACAGTTACGACTGAGATATTTGAAGAATTTGGGGGAAGACTGGATGTACGCGTAAGCTGATCTGCTTGTCAGACTCAGGTTGAAAAGGTCAAGGGTTGATAGCCATGGCGCCAAGGACTCGAGAATGGAGTATGAGGAGATGAGGTCCGCAATGCCCGGAACGTCATTCTTAGCAGTAGGAGTAGCCATTTTCGATTACTGGACTAGGTAGATGAGATGAGTTCTCGAGCTCCTTGTGATATTCCGTTTGATCTCGTCAGATTAATAGTATATCCTTGATAACACGTCACGTGGGTAAGCAATGATACAGTCAGAAGCTAACGTTAGGTCTTTGTCAGATTAATGCAGCGGTGAGGGTGATGAAAGCCAAGTCTTTGTCTCGATTAGATAACCAATTGGCGCGGGTATAGTTGGACTTGTTTTTGATCCTACATCGGTTGGTTCACGGAGATAATTCGTCCGAGACGTATCGCTAATGACTCACGCCGAGGCGTTTGTGCTGGGACCGGACTGTTCTGCAATGTGAGCATACGACGCCAAGTCAACTTCAATTTTATGACAAGGCCAGAATAGTTGATTGTGCGCTGGCATAGTGGCATCGTAAGCGCCACGGGGTACATGACCTGCTGAGTTCCGGCATAGTTTGAGTTTATGTAAGACGCCTCTCTAGATTTGTGATTGTGATAGGATCATAGGTTTAAACTTTCTGTCCACTCAATAGCCCGAAACATCCCAAATGTGTTTTGAGTCTTTATTGGACGAGAAATTGTGGGCTGTTTGGTCTTCAATACTCACACAGAATTAAAGTAATCTCTCATGTGTGTTTCCAAATGAAAGCTTGATTCATATAACTCTTCTGACTAACGCCTCATGCTTTCTCCGCCTCCTGAGCCATCAGTTCAGCGAGCCACTTTCTGTGCGACTGAACTAGATGAGGGCTATGGCCGGCATCGACCTCCAGGACATCAGCGCCCCACTTATCAGCAATGAACAGAAGCACATCTTTGACAAAGACGGTGTCGTCCTTGCAAATGACCATGGTCTTACGGATAGCCAGGTCGGCTGGGGTGCAGACAACAGGGACTTCAAATGGAGCTTTGCTCTGATGACATAGAGTTGGAATGACTTGATCGGCGACACTTTGATCAAGGTCTGAAAAAAAAGCATCTTTAACCTTTTGAATCTTTAGTGGTAGGCGAGTGTCCTATACATAATCAGTTTCGTCAGGTTGAAATGAACGAATTTTGACTTACGGATACGTCATGAAACCAATCGCTGGCATACTTTTGCCAGCCAAAATCGTACATAGAAATTCCTTTCTGCAGAACAGGTACCGGGGCCAAGTAAACAACCGAAGTGAAACCACCCTGAAGTCCTTTCTCTTCTCTCTCCGCAAGACTATGACCCACAATCGCCACAGTTAATGGCATGGCACCATAGCTATGACCCATAGCAATCACTTTTCTTCCACTATCTATGTAAGGCAAAACGACATCGTGGATCCTCTTCACATCATCGTGGTAGTCCTTACCATCGATTGAGTCATCGTAGCCGGAGCTTGCAAGAGGCGGTGCAAGAACAGTGAAGCCCTGCTTCTGGATTGCTTCAATGAGAAGTCGATAGTGAAAAGGTCGGTGCCATGCACCATGAATGAAAAGCACAACTGGCTTCTGGCTGTTTTGACTCATATTGGGACTTTTGTTTAAACAAATTGAGTATTGAGTGGCAAAGAGTGGATGTTGCTGGGTTAAATATGCCACGACTTGGCAGACGCAGAGTGCTTCCTTAGACATGAGCTCCGAAGCTCGTCGGGTGTTATTTGCGCGCCATGGAGCCTAATCCTTCCACCTCTCATTTCCCTGGGCGTTATAGAACCAATCCTTCCTTGGGAGACTCTTGCTGACAAACTCTTCACGGAGTTTATGAGGTAGACAGGGGTCGACAATTCGGTATGTAAGCACTAGTCGAATCCTACCAAAGGTAAAATAAGTGCCATTTCTACGCGATCATCGGTTGAGGGGATGTCTCTCGAGCGGGGTTATATTTCCTTCGTATGAGTACTTCTTGAACGGACGAGGAACGGACACAGTCATCGTAATTGTAGAACTTGGTTTGGCGGACTGGGGAATAGCCTATAGGTGCATAGCGACTCTGGAGCTTTGCGCTAATGGATTTCGTGGTCAAGGCGTGGAAATAATAGCAAGGGCCGGACTTACGCACCACATCGGCTATCACCGGTTATAGTTATTAAAGATATGAAACTATACACTATCATTTGCCGCATCCCAATCGATGTATTAATGCTATGTCTCAAATACGTCTTTTATTCAAGGCAATCTGAGTCAACTATAAAGAAATGAATCACTAATACTTATGATTCCTTACATATTATGTCTTGCATATCAACTAATCACGTACTACCTAGGTGTTAACAAATGCCCAGGAGCTATCAGCATTGTAGTTGTAGGTGGTTACAAACAACGGAAGCGCAGGCAAAGGTCAACATCGCATGAGTGTGAACTGCTGATAATAAATGATAGTCCAATTCAGTCAAGTTGTCCCGTGTATTGGCCGCAACCAACACCTATAAATAATTCCTCTACTAGCGACTCAACCATTCGAACGCATACCGCGTCATCAATTTTGCTGAATCCATGAATCCGCGGGAGAACTTGAACTTTGCCCCCAATACCAGAAGGAAACTAGAATACCAATATGTGCATAATTATATTTACGCGATACTGGGGCACTTGTGGCCATATCATCGACTGGTCAACTGTTGATGAGCTATGTCTTGATAAGCAACAGTACCCACACACTACAGTGTGTGAAAAGGAAGTTCGACATACAAACGAGACAATTCCTAGGGAGTGCTTACTATGCAAGGAAATGAAGAGGCTGGCAACAGAGGCTCTGGAGAAACTCTCGGGCCAGTGACTAGAGGTAGAGAAGAGCAAAGAAGGTAGCAGAATAGTTCTTGGGGACGGAAAGGCCATAAACAATAATGGCGTCCGCGGGGGTGCCGATTTATCAGCTCGTGCCATAACAGCCTTGGTTCCTCTGTTAACAATTGAACATAACTTTTGATCAAACTCGGGACAGTACAAAGATTTAATGTCGTCAGAAAAGCGTAAGATATCTTGCCAAATCATACAACTTATACTTTGAAAGATCTTATTATTATCAACGTCTTGCGAAAAAGGACAGCAGCATTGGAAAAGGCCTTATCTCTCCTATACTAGGATTTGTATAGTACATTGAGTGAACTAAGGTCTTTGTGGCTATCTTATAATATTTGACCTAGAGAAATCGAGTCGCGGTTATAAAGGTACCGAGAAGTGTGATTTACAGTCTGTCACAGCGAACAGAAACAGATGTCGACTGTGCCATACTCCAATAGAAGTAATAAGGGACCAAGATAGGAGGGATCTAAGGACAGGGTCTCGGTTTATGGTTGATGCTGTTTGTCTTTGTAGTTTGCGAATACTGGGAAGATGCGATTCCTCGTAGATCGTCGCGAATCACTTGACATCTGGATTGAAGTAGCTTTGGTGGAGAGGCTAGTGCAGATATCAAGAGACCTGACAATGGTATATAAACTGAATCCTTTCCCACGTTTCCCCACGACTTTAAATATCGGGTAACCTCACAAGTATTCAACGCTTGAGCCTAGCAAGAATAAGAACAGCCCCAGCAGACATCTCTTGATCCCCTGGAATAACTATGTGTAACACTACCTTGATTCGATATTGGGGTGTTTGTGGTCACCTTTTACCCTCAGAGCGGCTAGAGTCTCCCTGCCGCCATAAAGGAACATCGAAATGCATCAAAGAGCTCAACTCTTCAGACAAGGCGCGATTATATGAATGTGATTGGTGCAAAGATGTGAGAAGGAAGAAGCATGAAGAAGAGCTGGCTAGGATTAGAGAATCGGCAGAGTGATCCTGCTCGTCTTTTAGTAGAATAAGGATAGGCTTGAAGCTCACGACAGCTTATCAGCTGCATACTATTATGAATCAGATTCCCGTTTTTGAGTTTGAGGTAGCCATCAATGTGATAAAGTCCATAGTACTTTAATCATGACTATCTGTCCAGTTTAGGACCGATGGATGGTGCATCACATCTTCACTCCTGAAAGGAAAGGACAGACATGCAGAGATAACAGGAGGGTATATAAACCAAGCCACTCTTTCGCTTTCCCTAATACTTTCTCGTCAACAAACCATCATGCTAAGAAGCTCCAGATCATTGATAACCGAAACAAGAAGAATAACACCATCAACACGGACATGTGCAAATCTATCGCTACTCGATATCGGTGCCAAGATTGCTCGCACCTGATCAACTTTAACTCTGACCTCAAGCCGTGTTCAGCGCCAGGAAAGCCAGAAAAGGGGTGCAGCTTTGAACTAGAGCAGAAAAATGAGACTTTGCCGTCTGATATGTGCGAAAAATGCAAGGAAAAGAAGGCCAAAGAGAAGAAGTAGGACAAGCAGCTCATCTTCTTGTTTCTCAGTGATAGAAACTATTATGAGCTGCATTTGTCAATAGAACATTTAAACGAGCCCCTAATCGATGTGTGGATAGCTGAGATTGTGACATTTTCCACGATGTATGGTTTAAACTGGGTAGTTAAGAGGTTTGAAGAGCGAGTACTAATGCATGATACATATGTAGCGTTCATTGGAGCGAACCACTGTCCGAGAGTCGCCTGATGTCGTGAACCCAAGAGCTCCGTGGAAATGCATAAGAGAAACAAGTTGCAGGCAATTGTCGGAAGAAAACACCTTCTAGGCATAGTCCAAAGAGCCTTTTTCTTTGCTACTGTCGATCGCAGGGGAAGTTCCGCCACGCGGCCGGTCTTCAGTATAGTAAGGTTTGACTATGTAGTGCTGATGATTATTACGTTATTGTAGTTTGGGGGACTAATGACTTTCGGCCTAATAATACTAACTAACTAGATTTAGGATTTCGATGGTGGCATGACCAACATTCCTTTTCGCCATTGTAAAACATATGTAGCCATTAAATGCAACGCGTGTGTAGTTTTCATCAATGCAATGTCGCCCTTTACTCCTAATTAAGAGATCATTTCGAGCGTTGCTTATCCTTCTGCCTTGCCGCCCGCGCGCCACGGACGAAAAATACACGTAAGCTCCATGTATAGAAACATGGATTGCGCTCCTTCGACGATCTGGTTTAAGAGCCAAATTCTCACGTAAGTTTCCCCAATGGCCGAGTGAGTTACCAGGAAATTGATTCACATCCAAAATAATTCAAAGACACGCATCATATACTCAAGTCAACATGTCGCTCCAAAATCTAGCGACAGAAATCATTGAAATGATCGCGCGGTATCTGACAGTAACTTCCCACCTCAATGCCTTCTGCAAGACCAATCGGAGGTTCTACCTCATGTTCAACGATCGCGTTTACGAGAAAGATGCAACTGCTCGTGAATTATGGTGTGCTAAGTCGCTCCGCTGGGGATCCTCGGAGGGGCTCTTCTCGGTAGTAGAGAGATCATTGGATCAAGGTTGTCATGTCAACCGTCTGATCTACTGGCAGAAGGGAGAAACCGCCATATTTCCTGCAGTAAGAAACCAGTACTGGGACATCATTCATCTTCTTATTGCCAGAGGAGCCGATGTCAAGCTCAGGAACAAGACAGGGGACAATCTTGTGTATTTTGCAGTCACAACTGGCAACTACAACCTTGTGAAACTCATGCTGGACCAAGGCGTCGATCCAAACTCTCACGCAGACGGGGATGTTCCTCCTTTGCTTCTCGCTGTTAGAAGAGGCTATCTCGACATTGTTGAGCTGCTCTTTGACAGAGGAGCGTACCTCGACGACAGCGATGACTGGGGTGAAACGCCGATGCAAATTGCTGTAGGTGCACCCCAGCATGACATCCTCAGATTCTTTATCGAAAGAGACGTTTTCCGAAAGGACAAGACTGGAGCTCGGGGGGCCGATGCCCTCGAGATGGCCATCATAAGAGGCGATATACCGACTTTGAACCTACTGATTGAGGGAGGTGCCAACCCGCTTACCAGGAGGTGGACAAGACATCATGCAATTATCACGGCTGCACTGGCTGGGGAAGACGACATTGCGATCCTACTGACAGAGCCGCTACTTGCTGAAACTGGGTTTCTTGATGAGAATGGAAAAGAACTCCTCTGGTATGCTGTCAAAGGGAGATGTCGGCGATATACGAGGTTTTTGTTGGACAAGGGTCTTGATCCTGATACCGATCTTTGGAGAGAAGTGGATGGGACGATGGTTGGTGGTTCGGCATACTTAGTGGAGATGTTAGGCGATAATGTGTAGTTTTGGTTGAGTATTGCGAGACAGCAAGGATGGCGCAAATGGGTTTAATGTCACAAATAAAGAGATGCACTAAATCAGTTAAAGTAGGATATAGCTATAAGTTCACCTTTTACCGTCATTTTCTTATGGTATTTTCACTGGGCGAAGGGGCAATAGGTTCAGAAAGTCTTTCCTCTATAATAAGCGATTAGCCACGCCAGGCCTTTATTCCACTGATCCAGTCTGTCATCATCCTGATGACTTCAGCTTGTCCTGGAGAGCACTGATCTCAGCTACGATTTTTCTTTCATGTTCTTGCAACTGCTTTCTTTGTCTGTCAAAACATTCCAACTCTTGCTCAACATCTTCAAGCTTGCATCGACTCAGTGGGAGGTCATACGTGCTAATTTCGATCAGAATTGACTGTTTCTCCTCTTGAACCACCTGCTCCTCTGTGTCCAGCCTTCCAAGCTTTTCGCGGATATTGCCTAGGTCATCATTGGCCTTGTCTAAATCATGTCGAATTTCCGCGGCTTCCATTGCGGCGTTCCAGAAAGGTGGTGATCTTTTCCGTGATATAAAACTTATAGAAGGTCAAGTTTTGCGAGCTGGCTGTCTTTTTGTTGGAATGTCTAGGTCCGGGTGGATACTTCATGCCACATTAGCGAGAAGAACTTCGAGTTTATATAGTCATCAGCTTTCGTGTAGTTCACTTTGTGAAACGGTTGAACTTCCATTGTGAGTGATGAGCTGCCGACGAAACTCTTGTGATGCCGAAAGTGATTCATCGTTGCATACTGAGGTGATGCATACGAGGCCGTGAGATATTAAGTGATGGTGTATTGCAAGCACGAGACAGGGTGGGCGAGGCTCGTCCGCGACCGAACCAAGAAAAATGACAGCCATGGATTCTCCGACGCATTGTAACCGAAAGGATTCACTATCAGTCATGAAAGCCTTTCTGAAATTATCTTATTCCTAGCATGGATGGCGCTATTCTCTGCTGGAACAAAGCTGCCCTATTTCAGAAAGCCTTTATTCCATCATAAGCAACTCCAGGTCATGCCTTCGTTCCACGCATCCCCTGTCTGCCATCAACCTTATGAGTTCAGCTTATCTTCATATCCCTTGATTTTTGCCACGAGCTTCCTCTCTGCCTCCTGCATATGCATCTTAGTTGCCCACACCAGGTCTAGCTGTCCTTTGACCCTTTGAAGCTTCTCTTGGATGTCGGGAGGGTTTTCAGCTTGGATAGCCCTCTCTTGTTCCTTCCAATCTTTCTCCTCTTTGTCCAACGTTACGAGCTCTTTTCGGGCATGGTCTAGTTGATACTTTGCCAGGCTTAGCATTCGCTCGATCTCTTGTTTGTTCATCGTGCAATCTTTCTTCTTCTAATTAATCTTATCTGATCGTGCAATCTTTCTTAGGAATAGTAGTAGTGGTGTGAATGTAATGTAGATAGGTATTGTTGAGGTTTGATGCTTTGTTAGAATATGTTAGCAAATATATCAAGGTAAGGTCGTGGTAGGCTCGTCGAAATTGGGCTTATATAGTCATGGTTCTTGTCGTGACTCACTTGTGCAATAGTTAGACTCCCATCACAAACTAGGGCAGTAACCAAGCCAATACCTTGCAATATACAAACTGTGACTCGGATGCGCTATTTGCATATTAGCTACAGAGCAAATCAGAGTTTCATTGCTCATAAAGAGAACTTCCCTCATGGTGAATCATGGTGTTGGGTGAATTAGAGAGGGCTGCAACTGGTGCCTACCCTATAAATAGAATGGATATTTTACTCGAGAGCTTCCCTCACTGCTATTCACATCCCAGTCATAGCTTGACGATAAGGATTCTTGATTCTGTGGAGCGAGCCACAGTTGTACACTACGATAGTTCATTTGACACCTGAAATTCTGGGTTCTGTTTCATTCACAGTTGAAAATGGCAGATCATGAACATTACTTCTTCACAGCAGATTTAGAAAAAACATTAAGGAAACAATACATCTAAGATCCCACGAATTCTGATTTAAACTTCAGATTTTTATTTTTTGATCATTTTTCTATATCAGGCAACAACCTGACCAGGCCTGTATCTGGGCATGTGATTAACGCAATATCAATCTTTCTTCCAAAGCGCTTCAATTTCTGCCTCATTCTTCTTTTCCTCTTCTTTCAGCTTCGACATCCGCTTCTCCATCTCTTTGACTTCCTGTTTGAACTCCTCCACATATCGCTTTTCTTCCTCGACATTCTTGGCCATACCGAGGTCTATCCTGTCCTGGTGGAACTGTACTCCTCCTCTGGAAGCTTCTAACTTGCACTCCACAAGTTCGATCTTGTCTCTTGTTTCCTCCAACTTTAGCTCGGCCATATACAAAGCGTCACTGTTGTCTTTTGCACCCATTGTGAGAGAGATTTATAGTATGTTTGTGGAAAGTAATTCTTGTTAAAGGTGGTGGAGTTCCTGGTCGATTGGAGATGTTAGTTTAAAGATGGCAATGGAAAGTTGTAATGGCCGAGAGGCCTTGAGGTTTATATAGTTTTCAACCTTGACGTGACTCATTTTACGTGACTTGTGTTTAAGCGCAAAAGTATCACGAGAAGAGAAGTTCTCAGAGGCAAAGGCCGACTGTGAATGTCACATTTCCCTCAGAGCTAGAAAGTCACTGGTTATGTCGTGGTGGGGGATGGTGAAGAACATCTGTGTTCCCTTTTGGGAATGTCTGCTGCTGCGATGTATGCGCAAAAAGAGATTACGGAAACTACTAACCAGGTGTGAATAATGCATACCAAAGATACCCGGACCAGTGATCCATCGCGTCTGCGTGACAACCCAAGTCAAGTTGTCTTACTTGTGTGACAGATCCCGAATGGTCATAGGCCCAACCTTTTTGTTCTATTTTAAGGAACACCCTGGCAAGACCTGAGTCCGAAGCAGCCAATTACTTCGTTTTCCCTATAGATCTTTCGAGAATCCCAATCTCCGCACTGAGGCTTTTCTCTTTGTTTGCCAGGTGTTCTTTTTCCTTGTCCAGCTTTTCAATCCTTGCTTTCACTTTCTCCAAATCCGCTTTGGCCGCATCACGCATGCGCAAGAGGAGTGAACTAGCGTAAGCGTCAAAGGAACTGGGATGCTTGTTCGTTGCCATTGCTCTTGAGGAATGATAAGGAATTAGTGGCGGGTTATCTTGCTGGAGGGCGCCGTGTCGTTGGTGGAATATCTTGGCGGGTGGGATTTTCTTAGTCTTTGTTGGAAAGTGGGTTTGGATATATTGTCACACGATCATTTATCGCATAATATTGGGCCTTGACTAACACGAGTCAGGTCACAACTAGAAGTCGGTGACGAATTTTTACAGCTTTATACACCAAATCACTGTAACACATATTCTTTGACGCAACAATTGTATTTCTGGATTCGTGACTGAGAGATTTCCAACTAGCAACAACCTGATTGGTTGGGTAGTTTCTACTCCAAAAGTCTTACAAGCCTCCTCTCTTTGTCAGTGACTGTCTGTAGGTTCCTCACAAGCTCCTCATGCTTGTCACAAAGACCATTCAATCTCTTGGAAAGTATAGTAAGCCGTGAAAGAGCCTCATCTCTCCTCGCCTTGTTGTTCTCGAGGCTGATTCCGGTTTCCAGCACATCTTTTTCCAGCTTCATATCCTTGATGTCTTGGGTATATCTAGCGATGTCTCTTTCTAGGCTGGCTTTCTCATTCCTGGCTGAGTTTAACTCTCGCTCGACTCGGCGTTGGAAGTTCATAATGTAATAATAATGTCAGTTTATAGGTATCAGGAAGCGTTGTTTTCGAAGTTGAGTTTGTTCGAATGGCCTGGAGTGCGAAACTAGGTGGGCCTTTTATAGATTATGTGTGTGTTACCGATGATTGTCACCCCAGTGAAAGGGAGCCATGTTCGTTGATTTCCAACACTGCGCAACAGTCTATTGACCAAGATCAGGAAGGAAAACAAGCCCACAAACACCATGCGCAACTGCATATAACATACCTTGCTCACAGCCATAGGTTGCTTATGCCACTGATGCATGCCATCCACACAAACATTCAAATTCGTGGATTATTTTGGACAGAAAACGTGGGTACCTACTGTAAGGAACTTGATCTACTAGGTTTGTTGGGAAAGAGAACCTTTCAGCCACAGCTCCCAACTGCAAATAACACTTCAGTAAGGAACTTGATCAATGCTCTAATTTTCAAAAAGATATGTTTATAGATTCGCGACTTGGAAAGAACAATTGCAATCAAATTGAATCTTCCATGTATGTTGAAATTCTAGTTAAGATCAGCCCAGCATGGCAACCAGCGTTCGCTCCTCCTCGGTAAGCTTCTGTAACTGTCTTTGCATCTCAAACTGCTTGTTGGATTTGTTTTCCAATCTCATACAAACCCTTGTATGCCTTCCAATAGCCTGGTCCTTCCTCTCTTTCTTAGTCTCTTTGTCGATGAAGTCTTGTAACCACTCTTTTTCTCGCCTCATTTCACTGATCTCCTCACCGGCTTTGTCAACCTCTTTTTCTAGCTTGTCTTTCCGACTTCTGACAGCCTCCAGGTTCGCGTTCAGGTCGACCATGGCGTGTTGATGAATTGTAGATATCCAGTAATATTGCTGCAGAAGGTGTCTTTGCTTCAGCTAGCAAGTCAAAATTACGAAACTGTTCGAGCTTTTTATGAGTGGCGGGGATCACTGATTATTGCTGTCCAAGTAACCGTGAGCCATGAATTTTCTGCAATGCGCACTTACTATTAATCAGCGAAACGGCATCCGGCTATTTCGGATAGCAGGGATCGCGACGGTGTAGCTGTGATTGGGGTCAGCAAGAGGGATCAAAGCAAGGGAAGCGGGGCAGGTCAACTGACGGAGTGAAAGATTGGTATGTCCGACTTGAAGGCCGATTGCAGAGTGCTGGTTGGGTGTGCTGAAGAAATAGAAAAAGTGGAAGAAGCCAGCTCAGTAGTAATGACTTTCTTTATATGCGTGCAGCAAGATTTCGAAGGCGGCTGAAGTTGAAGGTTATTATGGCGGCTAAACCCTACTACTTGTGTGGAAGTCTTGATAGATTTTAAAAGTTGAGAACACAAAAGAAGATTAAAAATTAACTCAGTAATTCAAACTTTTTATAGTCAGGGTATCGCTATCGATGTCCAGCGCTCTGTTGAACAGACCACTGTCCGAGGGCTGGGTTCAATATTGGGGTTGATAGCTAGTCAGCCTAGGAATTTGAAATCTAGCTCACCATTTCCCCAATTTGTTGATCGACTTGCTATACATATCGATCCATTTGCGGAGGTCCTTCGCCTCATGATCCAAGGTTTTCCTTTGGGTTTTCAGCGTCTCTCTGTCCCTGGAAAGCTTCTTAATCTCCCGTCCATGCTTTTTGCTCTCCTCGACCATCCTTTTGGTTAGCTTCAATACCTCCTCACTCGAGTTTGATCCCGTTTGATCTCTCCTCTCTATTCTCTGGTCCATGTCACTTTTATTCTTGGATAAGTTGGCAATATCCCTGTCAAGGAGACATATCTTATCCTTTAATTTCTGTATTTCCCTTTCGACTTTCTTGAGGCTTTCATTGGCTTTCCTTCGGTCCTTGTCGTGCAAAGTGATCGTAGCCGAGTCGGTGATACTCGGTAAGGTCCTTCTGCCCATGTTGTGCTGAGTCTCGGTGAGATAATCTGAGTCAGGGCTATGTCTCGCTGGTGGTTGCTATCCCTTTGTTTAGTTGGCTTGGCATGGGAATCCATCTCAGCTTTATGCATCGGTCCTAGATCTCTTTGTGGTTCACGTCAGTCACGCAACGGTGAGTCGCTCCTCTAGCCATTCGTTTCCGTTGATCATTGCAGGCGCTTGTCGCTGCCAGTAGTGATAGACTTGTCCACTCCGCGCAGTAAATCACGTGGGCACCCAAACAGTTGCTCAGCTCACCAAGGAATTCCCTTGATGATTCATGTAGTGGCATTATGCTTCGTCGAAGCATTGAGAAAAACGCTATCCGTACCTAGTTTGATGTATCCTGGACGCCCGCTAAATATGCTCATGAGATCTATGTCCTTCTGCTCGATGCCCTTCATCAAGCAGCCCATTTTTGTTTCCCTTTGTTCCCTTTGTCTCCAAAACCCTCACTCAACCCAAGTCGATTCCGTTGGTCTTCCACGTCAGCACCGCCGCGGGGCAGATGTCCATGACTTTGGCCTTCTTCTCAACAGACGTGTTCGCATCGTTGTCGTCATATCCGACCCACTGCACACGATATTTGCCTCGCTCTTCTGACAAGATTCGGAGGACTTTGAAATCCGACAGCCCGGTAGTCTCGCATCTGCCTCCGAGACGGTCCCAGTACTCTAGAACCAGGTCTTGCCGTTGCCGTTGGAGGTCGATCTCTTGGACCCAGGCTCGCTGCCAGGTGTCGTTTCGGCTGAATTTAAATTTTATTCTGAAGGTGACTTCGGATTCTTCTTGATGAACGACATGGGATTCTATTTGAGTTGCCCATGCGCCGGTGTATACCAAATATTCATCGTCTATGACTCGCAGGGTTAGCGCCTTGTGACCGCCGCCGTGCTTAGAAAGCGCGCGAAACATACGGTCGCCTGACATGATGGCATAGAGCGAGCGAGGGCATTTATCTGCGCTGAAGTCAGTAAAAAGAAACCAGACGTAGCTGCGACGCCTTCTTACCTCGATCTGTCATTTTTGTTGGGGGCGTTGTGTCGCTGAAGAGAGTTCGGGCGGAGAGGTAAGAAAAGTTTGCAGGTTGCAGAACAAAACTGAGCGTTGTATCGGTATGGCCCATGGCTGCTGGCGACAAGAAAAAGAGTACGAGGGAGAGCGGCAGAAGGAGAAGAAAAGAGATTAGGATTACGTGAAGCGCGATAGCAAACGCGACGCCGGGAGAACAAATATAGACGTTTGTGGAACAAAGAAGTGATTGATTGATTGAATGAGGTGAGTGAGTGAGTGAGTGACAGGACGGACCGGAGTGAGTTGTGCGTGCCTTGCCTTGCCTTGCCTTGCCCAGCCCAGTCCAACCAGCCAGTAGCCAGTAGCCAGTAGCCAGTAGCCAGTAGCCAGTGAGGTGTCAACAAAGAGCGCCTCCTGTTGGGTGACTGACCCCTGTCAGCGGCGTCTGTACTCACTCACTTACGGCGGCGGCAATGCCGGTCAGTGGGTGCTGGTCCCGGGTGATAAGAAGGTAGCGTGGCAGAGCAGACGCGAAGATGGCCAGGCCAGTGTTTGTAGAAAGTAAGCGGCCTCTGCTCTGTCGGTTCCCGATGAGAAAAATGGATACGTTGCGAGTCTCTCTGGCCTGGTCTGGTCTGTTTGATCAGATCAAGCTTGGCGTCGGTGAAATTGGGCAAACACACTCGTCATTCCAATATCTCCACTTGGTGCTACCATTTGATACCAACCCTAGTTAATGCAACCAATCAGCTTGCAGCCGAAAACTGAATGTCTTGCCGTGTCCAGATTGGCTGTTTTTAGAGAGCAATATTTCACTAAAAGTGGCGTCTGGTGTGATCTTTCTCATTTAGACAAGTATGATGCCGTTTGTTAATATCCGAGGTTTAGGGAACCGACGTACGGATAGAGTGACTCATCATTTGCATTTATTTGCCTCCAGCATTCAGACAGCCACAGACAGCTGCCCCCGACTCTTTGCATAGGTACGAGGTAAAAAAGATAGTGGACTGATGTCGCGCAACAAGAGCACTGATGGGTGTCTTGGCAAAGGCGAGATCTGAAGTAAGCCGGAAAACAGATCACAAAATAAACTCAGACCAAACCCAAACGGGAAAAGTACGCCTTTTTATGCGAGACTATTGCTGTCTACTAGATGCTATGTTCAGCATGGACATGGATGGACATGGGGGGAGGGAACTTTGGGCTTTGCGCTGAGACCTTTCGCGTGATTGATTCAGCCTCACTCGGCCACCCAGTCAATTCAATGCATGCATGCATACCAAGCCGAATTGTAATTGATGACAGTTGTCATACATATGTACATTGTTACCCCGCTTCTGTCTGCCAGACCCTCCGTTTTACGACGCGTTTGCATCTAAAATGGCTTTGGTCTTCCAACAGGCTCTCCTTGCTTCCATGGCCATCAAATCAATCAATTATCGGTGTTTGGAGTGACTGAGAGAGCAAACCTAGTCCCATGTTTCCACCATCCACGGGAGTTTCCCGATCTCCCGCCGCAACTCTCTCCCTGCAGGCGAAAATCGAGAATGCTATTCAGCAAGCCATTGGTTACTCCTCCGCTAGTGATGCGTTTGTCAACCAAATATGGCCCCAACTCATCGATGTCTATCAAGAGATGATGTCAGAACTTGTCAACTTCTGCAAACATGAACTGCAAAATGTCCCCTGCGAGATTGACGGTCGGGTCAAGACTGTTGAGTCAATCAAAAAGTCCATCAAGCGACGCGAAGGAGTTCAGACCAATCAAGAAGCAAGCATGTTTGGAGATGTTGACAAGATCTTCTACGAAGTACATGATCTCGTTGGTTTGAGGATTGTCGTTGATTACCTGCCAGACGTTGAAAAGGCAAACGAGTTTGTTACCAACAAGTTCAGCGCGCGGAAGCAACCCAACAAGTTCAAATCGGATCGCACAGTCGGTAAAGCATGGATTCCAGAGTTCGGCGCCTATGAGAGCACCAACCATCACGTCCAAGTCAGCCCAGACACTGAACTTTTAAACAAGTATCAGTCCGTCATGTTCGAGATCCAGGTCACAAGCCTTGCAGAGCGCCTCTACAACCGCCTCGCTCATCCTCTCCTCTACAAAAAGACATCGAAGAGTCTCTCGCGCCAAGAAGAAATGGTCATCGACATCAGCCATGGCCTATCACTTTGCTACTCGATATGTATGCTTTCTTTGAGAGAAAGGCTGGAAGAAGATTCGGATCCTTTGAAAGGAAAGCCTCAGTTGCGTCAGTCAATGATTCAGGCTGCTTCTGGATCTGATGGCGAACCTTCCAAACAGGACCTACAGGCTTTGACTGAGCAGATAACCCTTCTTTCACCCGGAGCAAAGGACAAACTACTAGGAGCATGCAGTACCCCAAACTCCAGCAGCTCTGGCAACACCATGAGAGTTTGTGAACTACTCGTTGCAATTGAACCTGATACGATCGGACAAGGCTCTACCGAGATTTCCAATTCGGTTGTCTGCAGGATAGAGTATGCCTTTTCTCCTACTTGCATTATTTTCGAGGTACTGATTACTTGTTATAGGGACGCCATCCAAGATGCGCTAGAGCCCGCGATTACCCTTCCAACTGTTCCAAGAGCGTGTTATGGCAGCGAAGACGTCGAGAGCAGCCCCAAATGCCACCAAGGTACCAGAGCAGGTGCTATGAAAGCAGTCTCATGTTGGGCCAACGACACAAATCGACCCCCGATGTATTGGCTCCATGCGCCCGCGGGTACTGGAAAGTCCACTCTGGCCCGGAGTCTTTCGAGAGAATGGGATAACCAAGGCACCCTAGTCGCAGGGTATTTCTTCAAGCGAGGAGAAGATGGACGAAATCTGACGACGCGAATTTTTCCCACAATCGCCAGTCAATTTGTGGAAACAATTCCTGGATTTCGAATAGAGCTTCGCAAATCTCTCAATAACACTTCAGAGAAAGACATTGAAGACAAGTCCCTCGAATCCCAGTTTCGGGTTCTCATACAAACCCCACTTCGCCAACTCACTTATCAGCAAGGAAGTCCCAAAGTCATCGTCATAGACGCCCTCGATGAATGCGAAGAACTTGGAAAGATGGGTCGTGTCATTGGGCTGCTCCTTTCATTGGAAGACCTGGAGAATTTTCGAATGCGCATATTCACCACCAGTAGACAAGTCCCTGCAATCGCCAACATCTTCAACAAGCTCAAGTCAAGGCCGGGGCACCAAAACTTTGACACAATGGCACTTCATAAAGAATTCCAATAAGAGTCAGAAACAGACATAGAACTTTATTTGTCAAGTCGCTTCTCCAACATCAAGGAAAGGTATTGGGGACTTGAAACTTGGCCCGAGCCGAAACATCTCAGCATGCTGGTTCATCAGTCAACAAAACCTACGCCACTTTTCATCTTTGCTGAAACTGCTGTACGATTTATTGATGACCCCTCTGGCAATGGCTATCCGCCTAAGCAACTTGCGAAGTGGATCTCACGAATAGAAATTGGATCAGCAGGACTTCAGCACATGTACAATCAGATCCCCGACACTCAGACCGAAGGGTTGGACGAAGACGATAAGACTACTGTCTTTAACATCCTCTCCGCTATCGTTACCCTCGTCAAACCTTTATCGGTGAAAGCACTAGCAAGACTGATCAGTCTGGATGCGTCTGAAGTGGGTCACCATTTGGACAACTTTCGATCAGTGATCGACGTTCCAGCCGGTATTAGTTCCCCGGTGAGAGTTTTCCATAAATCTTTCAGCGACTTTCTACTTCAGGACTCTACAAGGGTGGATCACTTGGAAAAGCACTATAAAATCGGCGTCAACTGCCTGGACCGGATGTGCCAAACGGAAGGCAAAGGACTCGTGAAGAATATATGCAATCTCAGTGCCCCCGACGAAAGGTCAAAATACATAGATCTTGATAGAATACATAACTTTGTCACTGAGGATCTGGAGTATGCATGCATTTTTTGGATTCACCATTTTCTTGAAAGCCATAAGCTTGTCCCTCTGAAGGTCTTGCCTGAGGAGTATGTGATCAGCTTTCTCGAATCACACTTTCTTCATTGGCTGGAGATCTTATCAATCCTTCGAAGTCTTCCACAATGTTCATTAGCTATAGCAAATCTTCGGGAAGTTCTTAAGGTTTGTAGCCAGCCCGATCATTAGATTTCAAGAGTTGACAAGAAGTAGAACACCAGATCCCTATCGCACCTTGGTACCCATCTAATAGCATTACTCAAAGAGGCTGAGAGGTTCATTTCTGAGCATGGAACGGTTATTGGAGACTATCCCTTACAGGTTTATGGCACCGCTCTAGTTTTCAGTCCAACCAGAAGCAGACTCAGGCGGTTGCATTTTGATCAGCGTTTGGAATTTATTAAAGATTCCAAAACTGGTTATATCGACTGGGACCCTCACTTGTATTCCATTTCTGTTTTCTTTTTCAGAGGAGCGCCCTTAGCAGTCTCAGCAGATGGACATACAGTAGCTCTTTGCACTAATCAAATCAGTCTATTGGATGCCAGGACAGGTCTTATCAAGCAAGAGTTTGGAGTGGATGGTGTTTTCCGAACCGGTGTCTCTTTTTTTTGATAACCCGCAACGTCTTGTGTCTTGTTCAAAAACTGGAGAGGTTGAGTTCTGGGACATGGCTACAGGAACTAGAACGGTCCAGTGCACGCTTCGTGGCTTGGTGAAGACTAGTGTTCTCTCTCAAGCCAGTTCTCTGATTGCGACATGCCTAGAAGTTCAAAAGCCCGCCTCAGCGACAAGGATACATCTATGGAACTTGTATACGGGTTGCCTTCACCTTGAAATTCAGTGTCATAATGAACTTCGAGACATCGCTATCTCTCCAGATGGGCTGAAAGTTGCTTCAGTCGGTCTACAGAAAATTGATCTTTGGAGTACGCAGGATGGAACTTGTTTGATAACATTCAATGGTTTTACGCCAGCCCTAGCGGCCTGTTTCTGCCAAGATGGTACAGGCCTTGCGTGGGTAGGAGAAGATGGAGTCGCTCAGCTTTACAACTTGGAACAGAACTCCCTTCGGCAGTCTTTCCGAGCACGTGCCTTGAATAACGATGGTACTCGAATGGCTATCTTCCCAAGAGGTGAAAGAGTTGCTATGTCCAACGGCGGTTTCCTCTCGGTTTCGGAAACATCGTTGGCGGCCGACCACGAGGGTCGATATGCATTGCTAGATATTGAAACACCTGTATCTGACACCACCACTGCCATGTCAGGTGTCTCACACTCTATACTCAACAGGCTTCCAGAATCCCCCAAAGCTATCGAATTATCCCATAACAGAAAGCTGCTCGCGGTTTTGGAAAGTCCTGGTGGTCTATCTTTTTGGGATCTTGAATTAATGACACGGGTAGGGTATAAGCCACGGGACAACAGGTTGTCAACTGTTATAGCAGCATTTTCTCCCAGTGATTCAGCACTGGCTGTTGTTACGGAAGGGATCTGGGATCGAGATTTGGAGTTATGGGATGTCAACACTTGCACCTGTCGATGGCAGGTGGCTGTTACCGACTCATTTAGTCGCAACATAACGTTTTCACCAGATGGAAATATACTGGCACTATGGAATGGCATTAATACTTTTGAGGGGCATACACCTATACTGTTATTTGAAACTATTAGGGGAATCAGTCTGGGGACAGTTGAAATTCCAGATTCCCTCCGTTCCAAGGATAGTTCTAGCTGCCACGTTCGTCTTAGCTCCAAGAGGTATCATTCTGCTCAAGAGAGGAATGTTAGGGAGCCACTCTTAGCGGTGAATGCAGGTGAGTACTGGAGTCTGGAGATCCATGCTGGCTCTAGGTATTCGCAAAGTCTAGACATACAGTTTGGATGGCTTCAGTCTTTCGACGGAAAAACTCTCGTTTGTATCCCAGACAAGTTGGGTGATTCCTATCTCCATTCACATACTAATGGCCGTTCCGTACTGGTAGGAGAGGATGGCGTGGTGTATATATTTGACTTGAATTTACATAAAGTCAGTCTTATATAACTAGCATGGATATAAAAGGCATATAAATACTGACTACGTAGTCCGAATTTTAAGCTGAATTAACATGGGGGCGAGTCTTGATCTTGTCGCGATGGCACGTCTTGGACAATGTTACACATATGCCTCCTGCTCCATATCATAATAAGTAACATACGACGGACTATTCAGGCTCAGGTGAAGTCGTATTCTTTTACAGCCTTTTAACTTGGCGCTTTGCATGGCACCACCCATCAGCTCCTTGGTAGTTTAAAGATGAAGCTCTTGATATGTGCCGTATATAGTATGTTACAACAGAACGAAACCGGAACCTGAGCGAAGTTGCTTTGGAATGCGATGCCATCGCGATACTTTTGGCTTTGTTGCTTTAGGACGATCCACTTTTATCCCAAACGGGATAGAGATCTGGTGTGTAGTCTATCGTATTGTTTGAGTGTAAGTGAATAGCCCGGTTGACCAATTTTGATAGTCAATATATTATTAGACAAAGCGGAGCAGTGAGGTTGTTTGGCGGAGCGCGAACTCCTGCTACACTTGCTCCGCTCCAGGGGAAGTATTATAGGCAAATGCGCAGTCTTTCGTGTATATTCTCCTGCTAGCTATAAGGCTCTATTTGCTTATCCTCAACCAGATATCAGAGAGCAAATAAAATTCCAAACTGTGAGACCTCTCAAAGCCTGTTGATATTATGCGAGACGCGTGATATTGGTTCTACCCACACAATTGTGAGTTGCAAGTAGCCTGCATAGGCGGCGTTCAAAGTTATGGGCATGACTTTAATTATTAGACATCAAGGAATATTTGGAATAACATTCCATCAAGTCCTAAGTTTATTCGGGGTGTAACTACAAGCCAGCGAAACGGAACAACATGCTAAGACAAGTATTATAACTATCGAGTTTCCATTCTTGAAATCAGGCTACAGCCCAATATCTGCCGAATGCTATTAAATTCCCCATGCAATACTATAAATAGGAGGGCTAAGGTAAATAGATATACTAGTATATTTACTTTAACTTAGTATATTTACTTTATACTAGTATATTTACTTTATATTACTATATATACTTTTCTAAGTATTTTTACTTTATAATAATATATTTACTTTATATTTATATATTTACTTCTTACTAATATTTTTACTTTATTTTAATATTTTTACTTTTTATTAAAATACTTATTAT
>JAWDHB010000394.1:0-142461 GCA_033439405.1 Fusarium sp. NFCCI 5145
AGTTTAAACTTTTCCCTAAATGCCAAAACCTTTCTTCCTTATTCCCTATTTTGCCCTATTAACCAAATGCCAAAACCTTCTTATTCTATTCTGCCTTATTAACTAGTAATATAGACTTTTCCCTGAATGCTAAAAGGAACCTTCTTTTCCCTCTCTTAAAGTCTTATACCTTTCTACTTATTGCCCTTATATAAGATATATGCTTCTTATAATAGTTACGGCAGCACTCATCTCAATTAACCATGCTATAGATATGCTAATACTAATGCTATTAATAAAGGCCTGTTGCAAGTGCAATAGGGCCTAATTCTTCCTAAGCCAATAAGCTAGCTTTTCTAGCACTTGCCTTTATACTATAATAAAAGAAGCTAGTAGACTGCAGGCTTTCTAGAGACTTACTGTAAATATATAGTAATTAAAGATTACAAGATATACCTTTTGCAATAAATCTAGCTAAGTTAGCTAAAAGTAGGCGAGATTATTACAATATATAAAGCGTTTCTATTTTTTAATAATGTAATTATTAAAGAATAAGATATTTAGTAAAGTTATAGAGCTATATATATTATTGCCGGCTAGGGGATTATATAGAGTTTGGATTATAGGGCGATATGCCCTAGGTAATTAGTTTGCTATATTTGTATTAGTATTAATTGCCTTTAGAGTTAATAATAGAGTCTGCTAAGCCTAGAGGGAAATATCTTTTTTATACTTATAGATTAAGGCCACTTATTCAGTTAGATTATAAGGTTTAGGCAGTAGCTATAAGTTATTAAGAATTCTTTTAGAAGGTTATTATATTTTTATTGTAGTGCTTTATGTCTATTATTATGTTTAAAACCTACTATATTATTCTGGTTATGCGGCCCTGATCTTGTCATAGTAAAATCACATTTCAATAGGTTTATGTGAATAAAGCCACCATATGCTGCTCAGGTACTCTCCTTGACACCATACATCAGCTCAAAGTAGCTTTCGATGATGGATACAGAGACAAGAGCGGTAGTGTAAGCCAATGTCTTGTCATCATCTAGACCATCCTTGGGGTCGTGCGTTACCGCTTCGTCACTCTTGTAACCAGCCTGTACGTCGGGCATCTCCTCAGGAAGAGGATAGAATGGTTTGCCTTTGGGGAAGTCCCCTGGCTTTGGCTTTGAGTCGTCCTCGGGGTCATATGTGGCATCACCCTTCTTTGGTACGTGACTCAGTAGATTCATGGCCTTGGCGTACGCGGCGTACCCGGGGTCATGACTGTTTAGTCCTTCCAGCATGACGTACACTGCTCGGATAACGCTTTCGAGAGCACCGACAATCCAAGCATGGTGGGACGAGGCTGCTTCTCCAACCATATACAGCTGGCCAAAGGCATTAGGTTTAATGATCTCCTGCCACATGTTGGAATATTGACCAGGGCCAAAGTAGGCAAAGGCTCCAGACATGTTCTGGTCTTTGTACCAGTCATAGGCATGATGAGTGTCGTAGCCATCCTGGAGTCTTTTCAAGAGCTCATTGTATCCGATCGTGTCGTTGGCGTGCATGAGGGCAAGATCGTGTAACAGGACTTTGATGAGTTGTTCTTCGTTCTCGGGCGACTTGTCAGAAATGAGCGTGCCGATTCGTTGGGCATCTTGTCCCCATGTGTATGACACCAAGAGCACAGCTGGTTTCTCACTGTCCCACTCACTGCCCTCGAGGCTCTCGATATTGTACGAAGGATAGACGCATACTCGAAGAGGTAGGTCGGTATGGGCGGTACCACCTTTGGTAATATAGAAAGGATCCTGTTGCCACCATGCAGTCTTGAATTTGATAGCGACCTTGCATGAGGCACCATAGCCAAGGGATCGAATAGCTTGTTTTGTGCCCCAAGAAAGTCCAGCATCTTTGAGATTCATGCGTTGGAGGGCTCCCAGAGTGGTGCTGTTGAAGACGGCGAAATAATCCTTCTTCTCCTTCTTCTCAGTCTTGTTGGATTCTGGGTTGACGTGATCCACAGAAAGTGAAATAGGGACATATTGATCTGGCTGCTTGCGCTTTGGGTTCTTGGGTTGGGCGTCGATAGCCTCGACCCGACGGTTGAACTGGACCGGTTGCTTGATCTTGTCTCGCATGAGTCTGGCCACTCTTTGAGCACCTCCTTCGATGCACCACCAGTACTGGACTTTCTTGCCCGACTGCTTCTCAGCCTCGGTCTGTTTGGGCGTTCCAAAGTCCAACTCTTCGAGAACACACTCGCTGAGTGCTTGATCGTACCACCCAGTTCCACTTAACAATGTCAGTCAAATACCAATATTTGAGGCTAGAGGGGAGCTTACTAGGTTGCAGTCTCCAACCACTCAATGGTGTTGTAGTTGAATCTACGCTTGCCCTTGTTATGTGGGTTGGCATCTCTAAACGCCATGTGGTTAGTTATACCCCTCATACAGAGATTGGAAGTGGAACGACTTACGACATGAGGAACTGGCGAGTACTCTGGTGGTCTGCATCCATCAAATGTTTCCAGAATTTTGTCTTCTCCGTCTTTACATCCCAATCCTCATCGATAGCGGCCTTGGCCTTCTCCTTGGTAAGTGCAATGAAATCAGCAAGCGCTTCGCTGACAAGCTTGGACGGATCTGTCTTGAGGAATCTGAGGACCGGTTAGAGATTGTAATCACTGGTTGGGAGGGTAGGAAGTATGTACTTGGGGTCAATCTTGCCGCTGTCAGGGAGACCACTGTTGATCCTGAATGGATCTTTGACGTTTTTCTTCTTGTATGGGTCGCCAATATGACGAACATCATTGAAGTAGGAGGGGCAAACATCTTGTTCGTCTTCGAGATAGTAAGGGATCAATCCACCTGGACCCTTTTCAAGGCCAATGTAGTGGAACAACTGGAAGGTTCTAAGTCACGATTGGTTTTCGTCAGCCGGGACTTTCTCACAAAATGAACTCTCTCACCTCTTCATGATGTCGTTGTTAGGGAAACGCATAGCCCCTACATCATAGTAATCATGCGTTTTGGCGGGGTCACCCTCCGAAAACTGGTGGGTGTAAAGCCGGCCACCCAACCTCTCTTCTTTCCCAGCTTCCAGAATGTCATACTTGATCTCCAGCTCTCCTTTGAGGTCAGGATGCTCATTCAGCCAGTCAAAGACCATAGCAGTGAACAGACCGGCGACACCAGAGCCAACAATGCCGATGTCGAGCTTGCCCGGGGTCTTGGGTACAAAGCCAAGACCTGTGATCTTCTTGGTTTTCTTCAGTGTTTTAGCGATGCTATCTTCATCTTTGATTTCATCCTCGATTTCCTTCGAAAGTTCAGGGTGGTCCACCACGGCTTTGTTGATGAGCTTCTTGACTGCTTTGAAGTCATACGCCAAAGTGCTTCGCTGAACCTCACGAGCCCAGAAGTACTTGTATGAAGAAGTCTCTATGTGCTCTCCCTTCTTCACCTCTTGAGCAACGGAGGACATTTTGCTGGTCAGGGGACACAATGTAATTTGAAGAACAAGGAAAGAGTTGAGATGTGAGGCTAAGAGCTGATGATTGTTTTGTTTGTGGCTCCTTGTGTTCGTTGAGCTTGGCAAGAGTATGCATTTGCCTTTTAAATGATTCCTTGTCGCCGGAGCATTGGTTGTCCAGAAGTCGTGCAACAAGATTCTCGCCACCACGCGGAAAGTCAAGGTGTCAGCGCAAGATGCGCACCAGAAGGTTGTCTCAGAATTAGGACAAGATTATGCCGTCAGATGATAGATATCACATACCGATATTTCTCAGCTGTTCTCTGGTGGCGCCCCATTGCCTATAACATCTAGGTGCATCATGGGGAAGTCCTAAGCTGCAGTTCTAAACTGATACAAATCGCATACCGACATTTCTCAGCTGTCCTCTAGTAGCGCCTCATTACCTTTAACGTCTACCCGCCGTTGAAACACTGCATCCCATTGTCAACGACAGCCACCGGAACGAAAGCCTTGGCAGACAGAGGTGATTTGGTTGGCCAAGATAGGTCTGCTGCTTACCGGCTAGAAACATAGTAGAGATTAGTGGAGTTAAACTGGAGATATGAATCACACCTATTTCGATAGTTCAGCCTCAATTCCCTCATCAATATGATCGATCCATTCTGGGCTGAGACATGGGAGGCCTCAAAACAGATGCAAAAGCCCTGTTGGGTTCATTGGCAGTCTAAGGCAACTTATGCAAGGGAGTATATAGCTGCATGCCTAAGGCCTAGAACATGTGCGGGGAAGACATGCAAGGATCTAGGTCTCAGTTCCCCTCAGTTGACTTTTGAGAATGATCATATGTAAGCCGTCTCTTATAGGACCGTATGATCCATTGAATAGAGAAAATATCATGCAGTGAAGAGGATTGTAAGTCCTGAACCGAGGAAGAGCGAGATGACAATGAAACGTATCAAGAACAACATGACAGGACGCCGCATAGAATGGCAGACATCGGTAACGAGTGGCTGTAGATTCTCTAAGTTGCCATGATGGAAGAGTTGGAATAACACAAGCTCATTTTTAAAGAAAGTCTGCCTTAGCATCTAGAACTGCACTATCCTACCCTTTGAACTCTTTCCTTGGCTGCTTTCTTGGGCCTCTGTTCTCCTGTCTCGAAGTCTTCAGAGACTATCTACCCCAACCCCGAATCAAATATAGTAAGGGCCAATCACTTCTGATCCTTCAAGTCTGAATACAAGAGATCAGATGGAGCAAGAGTGGCAACAGTGATGTGTGGCCACCTAACGCCGTTGAAATCGAGATTTACCGTTTGAGAGTATTGGATCTGATTATACTTGAATGTGAGAGTTTTGGCTGACGTGATGTCCTCGTTGATCAGAACCGTAGGGACGGCGTCTCGTAGGTCATTGGGCCTGGTAGCCGGTGAAATCTTCTTACCCTCACTCTTCTTGCATGGGTCAATTTTGATCTCGGCACGCACAGTTGAGATCCAGTATTGGGCCTGGACCGTCACTGCATTTGCGTTGCCACTTTTTCCGGCAGCAGACGCGTTGAGTACAGTTCCTTTGTCGGCGCCAATGAGAAACCCGATGTTACTTGTACCTCCACCGAATTCCTGGGTTGGTGGCTCTGTCATGACAGTGAAGGTGGTATGGTCGATGATGTGCTTTCCTTCGTTGGCATTCTCCAACACCAGATTGGGGTTGTCGAGGATCTTTTGAGTGATAGTCCCCTCTTCGATGAAGCGGCCAAGGTTTTGCGGAAGGCGGCGCGTGTTGTTCTTCGAAGCATCTTGGTTGAGAAACCTATGAGGCTGGGGATTTTTACCAAGGACAATTGGCGTAATGTCAGCCACTGGGAATTTAGGGGGACCAGACGATGTTTTTGCTTCTTCGAAACACTGAGCGTGAATCGTGGTACCGTGTGGGATCGATGCCATGCGGGCATAAGATGCTTTGAGTTTCGGCATAGTATCAACCGCAGGAACACGCATCCAAAGGCCGGGTTCGAAGTGAATGACGGGAATCTCACTACCCTCCAGAGTCGGTTCCATTGTGTCAACAATGGATTGCGTGTAAGAAAGCCCGTTGAGATTGATGTCCGCTTGAGGTCCCAAGCCGCGATTAGGCACATTGCCTAGCGGCTTGGTGAACACCATGGTCTCGCTGGTGAGGTTGAGTTGCAAGAGGTTGTCCGTCTCCTTATCAGTTGGGACGATATGAAGCTGACGAGGGGTCACGGTTTTGGTGCTATTGGGACGAAAGATTGTGTTGAAGCCGAATCCAGCAAAGGTTCCGACGAACTTTTCCAGAGCATCCAACGAAGTGACAGCTTCATCCTTGTTGCTCTTAGAGCCGTCAGGGCCTGTGACTATTGGAACATCTGGCTGAAGCACACTCGGTCCATAGTTGAACTTTTTCCCAAGAGCAATGGAAACAGGAGGAGCAGTAGGCTCAGCTGTGAGTGATTCAAGAGTAGGCATGTTTGTAGGAACAAGTCAGAAATGGTGATCAGAATTGTCAGTGTGAAAACGAAGGAAACGGTACGGTCATGCGCTTTTAAGCTTTTCTTTCGCCTCGAGAACCCAACACGATAATGATAATGCCTCGACTGGTTGTCGTTGGATTTGAAATCCTGAGACATTCAAGAAACATGGGCTTGCAGCGGCCAATGGCTAGACCTACTAGGCTACCATCAACATGTTATTCGAGGGGCGGTGGCGCTTGTGATGTGTCCAAATTTCTTTCAGCTCACGGTGATATCCTATTCTAGAACCTGTCCGAAATGGCGTATGGACAGCCCTTGGCCACCCGATCCGCATAGCCTGTATTATGCCCAAAACAAACGACAAACATTTACTAGTCTAGGGTTGGGTGAGTGGTGACGCAAAATAAACAACAGTTCATTCACGTCTAAGAGACCATAGCAGAGCGCCTTCAGAGGGTTCGTGCAGTTGGTCTGCTGGTTTGTAGGTATGAGAGTCGTCTCAAGGAAATACCCACTCCCAAGACATCAGGTCGTGTGACTCGGCGGTTGTCTTTCAAACAAGGGAGTAAGATGTCTGAAAACAGCACTTCAGCTCTAGAATGGAAGCCACAATAGTGCATTTAAATATGCGGTGAAGGTCTTCTTCTGCTGCTCCGAATTGGGATGACCCTGATTGGCTGCCACCTACAACGACCCCTTACACGCCACGTAATCCTATTAGTCTGCACTGCGTTGTGGAGGAGAACCTGCGGATATTATTGCCATCCGTGTAAGCGTAAATTACTGGGCGTCCGCCACCCTGCAGCCACATACATTTATATCTATTGCTTAGGGAGCCATTCCTCAAGCCTCGGACAAATCAAACAGCGTCAGGCTTCTAATAAGCCAATGGATCACTTCTGTTTTCTGTTTAAAGTTCAGCTGTCTACAATTCACTACTATTGCTTCAATACATACAAAATCAAGTAGCAGTCAGCGGGTTATGCAACGGCATGGTGCTGTCAAATACCATGCCTTCGCCGAGAAAACCGTTACCCGAACCAAGACATTACTAACCTACTTGGGTTTTCAGCTTTCATCCACCAGCAGATTTATGAGATCTCTGACGGTAAATAACTCCAGACCATGTTGTTAATTGTGATTGGTTCCTAACACTAGAGGGGGTCTTTATTCCTAGACGATAAATACATATAACATAACATATTACATAGAATTCCCGGAGATCTGGTTATGCACCATAGAGCCAATATTCGTAAAATAATCAGGTAATTCAAGAAGGTAATTTCTTCCTTTTTCTGCATTGATAACTTCACCATGAACCTACATTCATCTACAAGTCGATATCTAAAGTACGTGAGAACAAATTATGCCGCTATCACAAACATTTCATCTTACCAGATGCCAGTCTAACGTGAATAGTACCGTCAAAGTTACTAAAGATAATATAGAAGTCAAGTTATACCTTTCACCTATCTGTATGTATTGTCGCTCGCTTATACTGCTAGGTATTGATGTAATTTTGCTACATTCTTAAAGGTCCTCAAGACTGTGGAAATATTGAAGCTCAACTCTGCACGGTGTCTTATTTTCTCCCACCGCAAATGTTTCGTTGTTGCAATCCTCGTACAATACTAGAATGTGGCGTCGGACCACGCCAGCCACTGTTGATTCTGAGCAACTAATCTCAGCTTGTCAGCTAGCCACTTATCTCCATATTAGATCTGTTTCATATGTACTTTCTTAGGATGTAGCAGACTGGATACCCTACACGACATAACCAGAGGTATTGGAATGCTCATATTATCCGACTTCATAAGCCGCCGGACTTGACTCGCATTGGCGTATAGACCACAATCAATACAAATAGGATTCATCAAGCGGACATCGTAGCTCATCTGATCGAGGGAATCCATCTGCGCAGCACAGCTCCAAGCGCCCCCTGAATCTCTATCTAGATGAGACACGGTTCACATTCCATTTTCGATATTCGTAGATGGGCCAAAGCAAGGGTGGTTTGAAACGCCTGCAAGGGCACCGGCTGAGCTTATCAGGAGTAGCAAATAAGATCAGATGATAAGCAGAAATTGAGCTTATAAAAGAGGCGAAGCGCCTTCTGCAATCCGAGAAGGAAGAAGAATTAGTGTCGGCTTAGAATCTTCTCTTCTACCAGTGGCAAAGTCGCCATCATGTTGTTCAAGTCAGTACTTCTGCTGTCTCTTTTCGCCAACTCTCTTGCCGCAGCTGTATTCGATCAAGGCCGTTCCGAAGCGATCGAGGTCTCTGAAGACTGTTGTACAGGTAGACCATGCCATTGCTGTGGCTGCAACGTGAAATACAACCAGAATGAGGAGGATAAATACATTTGTGGCGATAAACGCCTGGGACCCACGGAGCTGCCAACCAAGTTACCCCTCGGCACATTTGTCGCGGGCTACGATCGATTTGGAAATAAGTCAGCTCACGATTTCCTCGGACAATGGTGGAGCACCGCACTCAGAAATGGAAAGGAAGTCGGATGGAGATATCCAGACAAGAATGGCTTTGGGTTAGACCAGGATGGTATACCCATAAAGGCAAACGTGGACCTAGAGGTAGGCACACTAGTTGATCGTTTTGGGAACGCCAGTGGTAAGTTCTAAAGGCTTCCTTGCCAAGCGAATAGTTCTAATTGCCTCTCATAGGCCGTTTTATCTCTCCTGCAACCGCTCCTTTTTCCCAGAGGGCTCTTCACCCACAGAACCTCAACACCGACGGTGACATGGAGTTTCCCAATAACTACCACGTTTATAACGTGACTCAGAGCTTCACTGTTCTGGCTGGGCCTATTAAGCCATGGTTTGGTCAGCCTGGATTTGGCGTCCAGTTCTTTCTGGGTGTCGGCGTCCGTGTCGAGGACCATATCCGAATGAAGAATTTGGAACCACTGGATCCATCCAAGTTGCCCAAACAAGGGCCACCACTCTGTCAGAGGGGGGACAACACTGCTAGTCAAGAGCTGTGAGAAGAGGATCCGAATACATCCAGCTTTCTTTAATGTTCGCTTCGTGGCATAAGCCCTTACTCATTATCCACTAGGTATAGAATTTTAGGGGTTCAAGGTCTGCTCTTGGTAAAATATTTATATTCACTCTTGCACATCCCTGGTGACTTTACTTCAAGGAGGACTTTGACGATCCAGATGCCAAGATTGAGAGAGCGTGGTATGACGTCTTGAACTAACAACTATCTTATCTATCTGGTATCTCCTACTCGACCTTGGAGACATGCTCTCCGGTCTCATGCTCTGCGGCAAGCTTCTCGTCGATTCTCTCGGCTCTTCGAGCCAAGTCGGCCTGGTAGTTGGCGGTATATTGGCTCCGATCGACGAAGGGAATGAACCAAGGGGCATTGGTGAAGAGATAGTTCATCTCCTCCAGTGGCAGCATCTTGGTCTCGGGAACGAAAGCCCAGACACAAAGGGCGTTTGTAAAGTTGCAAATGACAAAGAGAAGATAATATTTCCAACCAACAGCACCCATGGCAATACCAGTAACCTGACCGATCATGGTGTTGAAAGCAAACGAGGTCATAGTGGCGAGGGAGACGCCCTTGGCTCGGGTGCGGGTGTCAAAGATCTCGGCGGGAATGATCCAAGAAAGAGGTCCGCAGGTCGCTGAGAAGGAGAAGTTGTACGCCCAAGTAACAATGATGAATCCCCAACCCTGAGCAGCGCTACCAGAACCAGGAGGATACACTACTAGCATAATGGTAGCAATGATAAAGGTAAGCATGTTGAACAGGTTACCCCAGATAAGGGTCCATCGACGACCAAATCGATCGATGAAAGCAATACAAAGGGCTTGAGCGATAAGAGCAATAATGGAGTTGATGGCCTGGTATTTGAGGGTATCTTCGGCATTGATTCCAGCTTGCCCGTAAATTGTGACGGAGTAATATTGGATGGCAGACACACCAGTCATCTGAATCGAGGCCTGAAGACCGCAAGCGATCAAAAGACGACGGAAACAAGACACATCCCTGAAAAGCTCAATGTAAGACTTGGCACCGTTGTTATGCTCATCGGCAATGCTTTCCTGAATCTGCTCGATCTCCGCTCGAACCCAGGCGTCATCGACGTTGCCGTTGGAGTGGAGGCGAGCCAGGGTCTTGAGTGCTTCGTCCTGCTTACCCTGGTCCATAAGCCAGCGGGGGGACTCGGGGAACACGAAGATCAGAGCACCGAGGATAACAGCGGGGATGATCTGAATACCCAGGGGGATTCGCCACTGTCGGTTGTCGCTGTAGTTTCGGAATGTGCCCCAGCCAGTCCACGAGGCCACCAGAGCACCAATGCCCAACATGAATTGCTGGAGAGCAGTGACTCGGCCTCGGATCGAAGGATGGGCAATTTCGGCTTGGTACAGGGGAATGATCATGGTCAAGAAACCGACACCGAGACCAGCGAGGAAGCGACCGGCCATGAGGTATGAGATCTTTGGGGCGCCAGTCTGGAGACCTCCTCCAAGACAGAAGATTATAGAACCAATAGTGATGGTCCATCGTCGACCGGTCCATTCGGTGGTAGGGCCTGCGAAACCAGCACCAAAGAAGGCGCCGGCGGTGAAGAGGGCGACTACAGCACCACTGCGAGGGTCAGAATTGTTTCTTGGTGCGATCGATATTTTGCGACTTACGTATCAGCAGCCGTGTCAGATGTGTTAAACTCCCGATGGTACGACGGAGACGCAATGACTTGGGCAATGACACCTAAATCATAGCCGAAGAGCAGCGATCCAAAGGACGCAAACACTCCGACAAGGAACTGGTAAATCTTGGGCTTCATGGTGACTGCTTGGAGAGTATGCAGACAGATAGCTATGAGCTGAACTGAACTGAACTGATCGACAGGAGCGTGTTGGGTTCGGCAGCTTTAATACTTTTGTTTCTACCCCAGAAGCTCCTTTTCTGATGGATATCGCCAACTCTACCGCGCCAATGGCCTACTAGCAACCCCAGAGTTGTAAACAAGCTACCCAAATAAAGCACCCAGTTAGCGCAAAGTCTCCCCATGGGGAATGGGGTGAGCTGTAAGCTCAGTAAAAAAGAGCGAGGACACGCTAAAATTTGACCACTGAACAGCGCGTGACTGGTGTGTAGAAGCGCTTCAAGGTGATTGGGGCGCAACAGAGCAATTCTTAAGCTAGACTGTCAATTGGCACAATCACAACTGTAATGCCAAGCTAATGCGGAGAAGGAGAATGTCCACCTATCGAGAGCAGGGTTGGAAGTCGGGTTCTGTTCCTTATTTGTTTTGGGCTGCTCGCTTCCAACGCGGGGTTTCAGCTGACACTTGCCGCTATACTGCTTTCATCTTATTGTCCGTGAGACTCATTGGTTGGGAGTGCTATAGCGGAATCATCCCGACAAAAGACAGCAAGTTAATGACCCGAAACAACGAAACGGTTCATGCTGATGCATCCGAGGTCCAGGGAAGTGGAGTGACTTGGCATGAGCAAAAGCTCAGACGAAAATTCATGACAGAGATGGGTGATCTTGCAGCGTGAGAATTCTTTGTTGGTGTATTGTTTGATCAGGGAGTTGTTGCATTTTGGGCGAGATACTTTGGTATATTCGGAACCGGTATTCTACAAAGATTACCTACCTTTGTTTAAATAAAGAAACCTGCCCAATCACGCACATACCTATACCTGAAATCCAATTCTTCATGAATAGTGCACGGCTCAACCTCAGTAGGTAAGGCAGCCGAAAAAGGTCAACAAAGCAAATTCGAGCTTCACGGTCTAAAACAATAAGATTTTCCCAGTACCTATTATTTTTTACTTTGTGATATCTTAAAAATACGGCATCATATCGTAGAAATTCTACGGTGTCTGATATACCACAGAAACCGCGTTTCATTCTCGCCAACAAGCTCATGGCCGTTTTCCTGCAGGGTAGGTCATCCTTCGCAGCATCACTCGGCCGATTCGGGCATTACACCACTCCATGCTATTCCCGTAAGGACCAGCAGTTCGCAGGTCTTACGTCTCACTGCTAATCTGATTGGTGCACACACGAGTCTGGCAAGGAATCAGCAGTGGTCTGACCACGCCAAGATAGGTCTGGGCCTGGATCAGGCTATGTAGTATCCGACAAATGAGCGCGTTTACCTCACCTCATCTGGCTTTTGCCAAGGCAAGCTTTGAAAAGGCTGACATACCTTTACTCGAGCTTGCGCAAATATGTACTGCCAACCCCGATCCCGCTTTAAAGAGAGGCATTTGTCTTGCTTTGATGACATGCACACAAAGCTTCCATCAATACAAACTCCAATGCGCTGCTGGCCAGTTGAAGTGAAACAAATTTGAAAGCAAAGAGGGGAAAAAGCCTAAGTTTTCAGGCTGCTCAATAATAGTGAAAGGGTACAGGTTACTTCACGCAGTTTGAGCTATGGGCATCATGACTCTGCTTTGATAGCGAGAAGCTTAACTTTGATAAGACATCATGACTGCAAGTGCTTGGCTATTGGCATGAGGGGAAGTCAATGCTATCAGCCAAAAGGCTCAACTGCAAATGACAGACCAAGGTCGCAACTTTGCCCCTCAGTTGCTATAGCTATTAGCGAGTACACTAATATGGTTTGTTTCCCCTCTTTGCGATATCCAGATGATGTTCCTTCTGCTTAAACTACCTTGAAAAAGGCGGGGTCAGAGTTTTGTTCCAACTCAACACTGATAAAGAACACGTCTTCTTATTGCCGGACATAACCTGTTGCAACAGATAATCCCTAATGACGTGAAAAGACAAGGCAGAAATTGTATTCAGCCTCGCCAAATTGCCCTTGGTCGATAATACTTGCAAACACTAAAATATTGATCAGCAGATCAGAATGAAGTTTTCCCTAGCTTTCGCCACTCTCAATATCATAACTACTTCAGTCATGACTACTTCGGCATTGCCTCAAATGGTCACTCAGGAAGTCGCGCTCGGGGACTATGAAACCAAGGACATCACAATCGACACCCCCGACTGTAAAGACGGCCAAGGAACATGGTACCTTCGCCAATTCTCCAATCGTATGTGAACATATCTTTTCTCATCTACCAAGTTGATACTAACAAGGGCTAAAAGCGACTCACTGCGCGTATTCTTGCTACCTTAGAGAGGAAGCAGAGGGTCTTAGGAAGGGGAGTGTTTGCAAGGGCAAGTGCTTGGCAAACAGTCAATTTTCCCAGACTATAACATGCCATGGTAGGGGGGTCTAAATAATTTCCCCTAGAAGAGTCTTTGTTGATAAATTTGAACAGGAAACTGGGAAAAAGAAGCACATGCATCTTACCGGCCGTGCGAAAGTGTAGAGGAAAAGATGGCATGGTCTGACTAGGATACACTGGCTGTTCGGGCGTTGCTCAAGTTCGCAGCTGTATTGACAGTCCAAGTTTGACACGGAGAAGACGGAAGATCTTGCCAGTTGTATTGAAAGTCCACCGAGAACAGTCAGAGGATGGCGCCTCTAGACCCTAGCTCTTGAATAACTCGGAAGTTCTGAGATAAGTAGTTCCTAAGGTAACACTACTTCGCAATTTAGGTGAACGGCTTGACGCTTGTTAGGGTATCTGGGCTTGCATCGGGGATGATCATCCAACTTACCACTTGCGTACAGAGAATACGTGCCGGCATTGTAAAGAGCGGTAAGAGCATCCAAAGCGGTCACATTTTCATAACCATAGGCATAGTCCGAAGTAGCAACCTGTTCCTCATAAACAGCTCGGGCATGTGTCATCTCATGAATTGTCGTGGTAGCCTGATCTTGCTTATGACACGTCTTTGGCATAGGTGGTAGCGTATCGTAGAACAACGGACACATTGTAACATAACCATTTACCCAGGTAGTGTACGCAATTAGAGGAACACTATTGGTCTGGCAGTATCCAATCTCGTCCTTGCACCGAATATGAGTGTTGCCACTATTTGAGGTGGAACACTCTTCGGCGACGGCGAGGAGTCGGCCCGAGACGTGCTTCCGAGCGCTGGTCTCGTTGGATTTGAAGTACTCCACGAACCGAGCAGAGTGAATATCAGATGCATCATTGGCGGCAGCCCGAGCCAGAACTTCGCAGTTCTTCACGGCATTTGTAGTGGCCTCCCGTCGCTCAGCGGTGCATGTATCATTCTGCAGGATACTGCGCTTCCATGCCTTCTGTTTCACTTCTGCTGACGAAGCCTGGCTGACCTTGATTGAAATTGTTTCGGACTTGAACGAAACTGAAGTTGGCTTGTCGGACTCTCCAGATGCTGATGGAATACTACCCTCGGCATAGACGGAGTATGTACCAGGTTTTAGGTCATGCGTAGTAGCCAAGTCCACGATCCGATAGATAGATGCCCCAGAGCTCAGTTTCTCAAAGTGATCAGCCTTAAGAACATCGAAGTACAAGTCCAACTCAATACCCATGAATGGAACCTCGTTTTCTGTGCAATGTTAGAAGCCTTGCTTGTTAATAATGTCAAATGGGCACGGACCTCTCTCATCCATCAACGTCAATTTCTTGACAGGTCTCTCGTCGAGAATGGTGCCAATCTTGAGCAAGTTCATATCGGAGGCTCCATTATTCGTGATCGAGACATTGATTTTGCCTGACTGTCCAGCGACGAGATTCAGGGACACGGTCAAGTCGTCGTTCTTTCGTCTATGAACATGTGAATGTGCCTGAACGCCGAAAGCCAAATCGGCCAGTGAAACCAAGGTCTGAGAGAAGCGCATCGTGTCAGTCTTGGAGGTGGAAAGGAGTGGTGATTAAAAAAATAGCAGCCCCAGCGATCATGAAGGGTTTTATGTCGGGAGTTGAGCCCCTTGAGCTCGGGCTTGATGCCAAGAAGAGAAGCATTTCCCCTGCTAAGACTTGTTGTACGAGGTCAGACCCCTGCCAACTATGCTGCTTTTTAATAGTAGACATGCTATTGAGCCCCTATAAGAAAGATTAACAGATATTTTGGAGATGTTTAACTATTTGTCTTGGAAGTTGTCATCCAAGTGTAGCAGCACTTACACTAAGTGCACTAATTATATCTCCTGAAATATCACCGAGCCAATTTGTTAGGTTTATTATGTTACACTTGAGAGAATTACTTGTTGTGCTGTTACATATGATGCCTAAAATATATTGAAGATATATGCTGTATCAATTCTAATACCTTGATCGATCTCAGATCACGACCTCAGATCAGATAAGATTAACCAGAAGAATATATCGCAGCGCAAGCAAATATGTTTCATCAAAAAGGGCATTTTACTCAAGGTATTTACTAAAAATCGTGACTAGTACTTCTGAGATATACTCATGTTCGAGTGTATTTTGTCTTGAGAGGAAGGGCAGACACTTATCCATGTCTTCAGGAGGTAGTACTAAGATTGAGATAACGACTCAACCAACATGGAATTAATGCTTGAATTAGAGATAAATCTAAGAGTTTGTATCTACTTTTCTTTTTTTAGTTTGAGGTATAGTATTACTCGTCTCGCTAGAAAGAATTGTTATAGTATTCCCGTCTCAAAGCCCCGACTGTGCCTTCACCTGAAAGTGCCGTCGAGGAAGAGAATCTGACCTATCTCCCTCCTCTTGTTTGCTACCCACATAAGTGCAAACAGCTTGTATTTCACTCTGATCGGTACGGCAATTAGTACCCAAATGCGATGTCTGGCTTGGGTGAAACTAATTTAACATATTCAATGAGCTTGAGGATTAAGGATTGCATCGTCATGCAGACTAAAGAATGTATGTACCTGCATAGAGCCTCTATCCCAGACCACTAGTCCTTAATAACAGAATCGAACCCATACATTCACACGACATGGCTCCTTCTCCTGTCTACAAAGACGGCAACCCGTTCATTGACCGACTGACGAAACCACCACGTTCTTTGCTATCGCGTACAGCCTGAAGCTATCGACTAATTGTACGTGTGAATACTATCTTTTGTCACAGGGCTCGTCTGCAGATACGATTTGGAACCTTCTTATGCAGCAAGATTACTATCATATCCCTTTTGATTGGTCATTAACCCTTGACGCTCAACAGGATCTCCCTTCTCAGTATTCTTGGGCGGAGCTGGACGATCCAAGTTGGCTTGTTTATCCAAGTATATGTTCAAGTTGGATATCTTTCTCGCCAGGCCATTCATCTCAATGCTCAATACGATCCGTGTAGTCAGAGCCGCGAAAACAAAAGAGTAAATAACGGGCAAGGAGTCGCCGAGGGGAATGAGGAGAATACTGCCAATAAGAACAGTCCCGAGGATGATGTGCAGTCCACCGATGAGTCTTATAAAACTCCCGAGGGTTTGTGCCGGAAGCTTCCACTTGGAGGGAACATTTGGGGTTTCCGGGTCTCTCTCGTGTTTGTTCTCGATCTCGATCTCTTGTCCTAGGCCACAGGGAGTCAACTCGTCGACAATGAAGTTTCCTTTGTTTGGAAGCGGATTTAGGCTGACTGTCATTGCGGCGACAGCAAAGCTGACAAGGTATATCGGCAGATTCAAGGAAGCCCATCCAAACAGTGTAGCAGCCTCTGGCACACCTGGCACGTAAGCCACCACCGGAGCCAGCGGGATAGCCTGGTATGTAAACCGGTACATCTGGTAGAAGAGATTTCCCGTTACAGCTATTCCGATAATATACTCGATAAAAGAAAGGATGATCTTTCCCCAAATAGAATTATCCAAGGGCCCTAGACGAAGAATTGAGTCTCCTTCATTCACTGCTTTCTCCAAGATCTCGTGGTATTCAAACTCGTTTGGGTTCGGCGACATAAGCCCGAATCCCAGAAGCATGGCAAGGATTGGCCTCCGCCTGCTCAGAAGGCTGATCTCGGCCATGCTGGGTCCGAACTGAACAAGACCTGCAGGTAAAAGGGCCAGAAGAATAGCCGTGACAGCCATGTTTGCCTTGTTCGCCTCACCATAATTTTCCAAGATGCAAGCGACCAGTTCAGTTGACCATTGGTGTCCGGGACCTGGGTCCTCGAGTGACTCATTGGTATAGTTGGTATATTGGGGTTCGCACTTTTTGTGGAAAGTGTTGTTTGAGAAAGTCTGTGGGGTTGGAAACCATTGCTGGAACTGGCTTCGAGACCGGCTGAGGCCAGCGACGAGAGGTATAAAGAGGGTAAGAATGCACAGGAATTTAGATTGTCGCATTTTGAACCGTCTGTGATACCGTTGAGGTATCTCGTGGAAGAAGTTAAGCTCGAGTCCGAAAGCGAAAATGCAAACAAGACAAGAGGGGACATCTGCCAACAAATACCTCAAGAAATAACTCAGTCTATTCCCTTCCTGAAACCCATGTCTAACAATGGCACCATTATATCATGTCCCCGTTTTCAAAGTAAGCTTAAGGTGGTAAGCTGAAAGCCACAAGGTTACCTTTAGCAAGGGTATGCCCAATGGAGGCCATCGCCCTTTAACTGTCACTGTGACTGTCACATCTCGAGTGGGGGCCTCAATCCTAAAGAGACAAATCTTAGGGCTGGGAATCCAACGCAGAGGCTGCTGACACCTCAAGGGTCCAGTTTAACCACATATGGACGTAATATTCGAGACGATATGCATACCTGTTTTAAGCCTCACCACCACCTTCTCAAGCTACAGGATAAAGAGAGCCCATCAGCAGCCAGGCGACCCGAGAAGGATTAACTTTCACTAAGAGTGAACAAGAATAACTTGTTTCTTATATATAGCTATCGCTGCAACTCACAAGCTAAGATGTCTTCTTAACCAATGACAATAATTGACTACGCAATGGGCCATTTGTTGGCTCTTCGAACCAAAGCAATAGATACTGGTCGGATGATCTGATCTCCAGGCTGCAGGGATTCTGGGAATAGCGCGGAACGGAGCATATATGAACGGAGAATCAGGTGCAGACAAGAACAGCTCCAGGTCTTTGGGTTTCACTATCAAGACTGTATACTCCAGGGAATAGAGAAGTACCGAGAGGCCAACCTTTTGCACCAAGCCCATATCTTTTACCTTATCGCCCCTGCAGCTTCGCAAGTTCGGCTGTGATAGCCTACAGGCTACCGGCCAATGCTTTGACCTCTCCATAGTCAATCCAGTACATACCACTGGGCTTGAGTACGCGGAGGAAAAGACCGCCGTACTTATCCTCGAGGTTAACACCAAGTTTTGGTCTTGAAGTTGTGAGCAAATCCCTAAAATCCACTAACAATAACCTGCTTCTTATTTATAGCTACCGCTGGCATCTAATATAGCATTTCTGTCTTGACCAATTAGAATCTTCCAATACATGATGACCCATTTCTTGCCTCTTTGGGTTGAAGAACTTCCTCTCTTAGCCTGATATAATCTTGACCAACACCCTAACAAACGATCCATTCAAAGGCGAGACCCTAGTAAGAGGGGTCTTACACTCGTAATGTCAGTAAAATGGGACGGGCTGTGGATATAACGCACATACAGGTACTTCGTGTGTCCGCGATCCTCAAACGCAACATGTTAGGCGCGCGCCTAGCTATAACAGATTTCATAAAAGGCATCCCCCAATCAGCATCCCCGTCGACCCCTCATATCATATCATGATATGTCAATATCTAATTGTTATCAGCTATAAAACATTCCTTTTCCAAACACAAAAAGTTCAATCTCGCATCAACCCTGGATTGGATTAATCCTATATCAAAATGAGCCTCTGCAAAGCCTGCCAGAGGGTCTTGTCCAACTTTCCTACCGCAGATGGGCAAGTCGCAGCGTCTCATGACATTCACGAAATTCGGTCAGAAGGCTGGTTATGGGTTAGGTCAACGCATCTCAGGCACCCTGAGGTAGTCGAATGGGAGACGAGACCCCAATTTCCGCTCCATTCAGCGTGGGAGTCATTGATGACCTCTCTGGAACTTGATTGTCCTGTTTGCTGGAGATTATGGAGATCCATTCGATCATCACCAACCGCGTTACCGCAAAATGAAAGGAAGGAATGTTTTCAGCCCAAACTTGGCTGTGTCTTTTATAACCCCGCAACAAGAGAATATAAAATGGTAATCTCGCTGGGGGCCAGCGACGGAGCCGTCCGCAAAACGCGCATTTTCCGTTTGTGGAAGACAACAAAAGAGTTTTTTGAAAGTGAGTAGTTATATTAAGTCGCAACATATATATGCTGAACTATAATTAGGAGTTGAAAAAGAGGCACCTATAGCTACTCAACATACCCCTCAATCGGCTGCCGACTTTGCAAATCGTTTAACAAGGATCTGTGACGCAGAGCACTCCTTATGCAAAAGTCTATCCTCTCCGCCTCCACACGCAATAATGCCATCTCGTCTATTGGATCTAGGCAGCGGTGACTCTACAACGTGGCATGTATTCGAGACTCATCAGACCAGAGTCCCATACGTCGCACTTTCTCACCGGTGGTCGAAAACCACGCCAACACTTCTGGAAGAGAACTATCGAGAATACTGCAACCCCCAGCCTGACACCATTCTACCACAACGTTATAAAGACGCAATGTCTATCTGCCGGGCCCTGGATATCCGCTTTATCTGGATCGACTCGCTCTGCATCATACAAGATGACGACGGGACTGATTTTTGTCATGAAGCTCCGTTAATGATGGATGTCTATCGTTATGCCTATCTGACACTGATGATTTGCTGGGATGTTGGTGATGAGACAATATTTCGAAAGTGTCGTCCTCGAAGCATAGGGCGACCAAGACCAAGTTCCTATGTTCTCTCAGTTACTGAACAAGATGATAAAAATCATTCATCGGAAGCGCATGATCACGTTTTCGTTGAAGCAAAGTCCTCGACTGATTACGTTACTGATATAAAAGATTCCCCTATCAACCGTAGGGCGTGGGTCCTACAAGAGAGGTGTCTCTCCAGAAGGATTCTTTACCTTGGAAATGATCAATTATGGTGGGAGTGCTCAGGAGACTCCATAGGTTCTTTCGTTGCAAGTGAAGCCTGGCCCCTCGGCTTTTCTGAACATGACCGTCCGACACTGCACACTATGTCTGAAGACAGAGAAGGCTTGTCGTGGAGTTGGACAGTCGAAAAGTACACTCGATGTGACCTGTCACACGAAGAGGATAGATTCATCGCTCTTTCCGGGATTGCTCGAGCAGTCTCTTCTTTAACCGGTTATACATACTTCTCTGGCATCTGGCTAGAGACTTGGATGGAAGACTTGCTGTGGGTACCGAATGAACTAAGGACTCAGATCACTAGGCAGAATTCTGTCCTTATGAACAAGCATGCCATGGTGATGCCTTCGTGGTCATGGCTGAGCTTTTCTGGAGCAGTTTCGCTAGTTTCAGACGGACCCAAAATCCCGCCGACAGATCCAAACTCCTACAAGTCGAAGATTTTCCGCCCGCTATCATTACTAAGCCAAGTTATCTTGGAGCCACCGGACAGCGATCCATATGTTTCCTTTGATCAAGCCACCTTGATGATAAGGTCTCTTCTGATGCCGGTTACGTTTGAGGGAACGAAAGATACTGGCGATGGACGCCGGTTTGACGCATTCTTTTTCTGGAAGGATCATGCCATTGAGCCTCGCTCAGTTGGCTTGGACTGTTTACGACTGCAAAGTTGTCAGGAGCAATACAAATACGCAACTTATAAGTTCCATTTCAGCAAGTGGTTAAAGTCCTCCGGAAACTACTTCCTCCTCCCGCTCTATCTGCGGGTGGAAAACCTAGAATACCCTCTTAAACCCAGCCCTGACGACACGGAAGCCTTTGGGCTTGTTCTTGAGGAGACCTTTGACGCCGGAAAACGCCAATTCATCAGGGTCGGAAGCTGGCAGGAGGATAACCGTTATTCTTCCCAACTCGGTCCTATGATCAGCAACACCATCGTCATTCAGGGAATTGGGAAGACCTGTGATGAAAGTGGTGGGGACATCACGGAAAGGGAGCGCCTTTTTGACTCTAATATCCAAGACTACGCATCGCACAATGCTTCTGTAGGGATCAACTTTCCTTGTAAAGACAGGACCAGCTTTGTCGAATGTTCATTATTGCCACATTTCTCTACGGCAGAGTGGGCTACTATTTCTTTGGTATAGATCAGCGCTTCTGAGTACCTAACCATTGAAAATGAAAGGAATGTTTCAGTTTTGTACTGGTCAGCTTGAAGGTACCATGGCCTTAGTTTGGATGAAAACAAGAATTGGCAAAACCTAACGAAGCCAAGCTTCAGTGCCAAAAACCGCAGCCAGCCACAGTTTACCCTTTGACTTTCCCTAATGGCTGACATTCTCTCAAGTAGTTAAGGATCTGCACTGAAAGTTCAGCTGAACCTAGACATGCAGAAGAGGCACAGAGACATTGACGGAGCTAGCTACAGGCAGCCAATAGATAAGTTCAATAATTGCAATTCAATGGCACGGCTCCATTTGTCAGAGACAAATCATTTTCCGTCAACGTAAGAAGGGAGCCGTGTGATGTCAGATGACGTGGATGACTTGAGGGGCGACATTGACTGCATATTGACAAGTAAGGAAGCGATACCAACTTTGAAGCTCAAGTCCTTGATATATAAGGGGCAAATGCCATACCTCTTTTAGGACTCGAAGTCAAGTTCATAAATATTCACAGATAAGACCACCTTTCGCAAAGTTTTCCCGCCTCAATACTTCTACACTTGCCAACATGTCTGCTAAAGTTTTTGTCGGGTGAGATACACAACAATATGGAAGACAATCTCCCTAACAGCAAGCTCTACTAGAAACCTGTCCTGGAGCACAACCGATGACTCACTCAGAAGGGCCTTTGAGGACTATGGAAGTGTCCTAGACTCGGTAAGCCCGTCCACACTATTGTATATATCAACCTCCAGAGGTGCTGAGTGCTTTGTTAGATCGTGATGCGTGATAGAGACACCGGACGCTCTAGGGGCTTCGGATATGTTACCTACTCCACTACGAGTGAGGCAAATAATGCAACCAGTAATTTGAATGAATCAGAGTATGCAATGCCACTCCTACTATTGAATGTTTCGTCATCTAATATGAATGCAATTCTAGAATGGATGGTCGCCGCATTAAGGTGAACTTAGCTAATGCTAACGCTCGAGGCAATGAAGGTCAAAACGGCGGGGGTCCAAGGAGTTATGGAGGTGGCGGCGGTTACGGAGGAGGTAGTGGTGGTTATGGAGGAGGTGGCTATGAACAAGGTGGCTATGGACAAGATGACAAAGGACAAGTTGGCTATGGGCAAGGCGGCGGTTATTAAGGATATGGAGGCGGTCAAAGTACGTAGCATGTGCAATCTGGGTAGAAGATGAAGAATTTAGAGTTATGCTAAGTGCAGATACCTTCAAACTCTCCGGCCATTTCACAAGCATCTCAATCGTGGTGAATGATTACCTATGATAGCCCATTGCCTAGTTCTGTTTCGACATTTCACTTAGTTATGTTGTATATCCTCAGTACTTCAAGCGATTGGTACCTTATTCCTTGGTCCTATGATACCCTGAGATTAAGCAGAGTCCTTTCCATTTTACCCCCTCGCTGTTCTCACATAAATGGGGTATTCAAAACCTTGTACATGTGCCCAGTATTCTGATGAAGAGTCATCCGTAGTGAGCTGACAAGACATATGTAATCAATTGAAGGTAATGAGCCTTATTTCAAGGTGGATCGGGAGAGGTTGTGCTCTCACCGTCCTGCGATCTGCCACTTATCACGGACTCTGATGCTGAAGGTAATTTGGGAAGCTGAAAAGTCAGGATGAGCACATCGTCGTCGTATTCTGCAAAAGTCAATTCTGTTGGTCTGGGCCGGAGTTTTCTATTCAAGCTGTGCCATTGTCGCGTTCTTCAGTCCTCAAGAGGCCCATCCAACAATTACAAGTGTGCGAACAGAGAGCCGAAGTTGGCTTTTTACAAACAAAAGACACGTATTAGAGTATAGAGGTTGATTAGATACTCGGTTTAGCTTAACATCATCTTCAGAAGCAGCATTTCAACCACAGTATTTGCCTAATATGAATCTTCAATTCCAAGTGCCTCTTCACCTTCTCATCTTTTCTCTTCATTGAAATTCCATTCAATTGTAAATAAGACAATAACATATTCAAAAGGATTCTTAACTATAACGAAATCTGTATAGACAAAGTGTTAAGATCCAAGCCCCTAAGAACTATCATCCATGTAGTAGGCCCTGCAAAGCCTCTTCTGTGTCATAAGCTTTCAACAACTCGGATCTCAGAGCCTCAATCTCATCCTTCTTATCCCTCCTCACACCTTCCAACATATCCTTAGTAGGGCCAATAAGGTGAGCATCACTCAGCTCCATAACAACTGCCATGAGCACCAGGCTATCACCCATCTTCTCCAACTTTCCATCCGCATCCAGACCGTTCATGATCTTCAAAAGTCTCTCAAAGTCCGCGTCACCTGGCTCAAGGATAACTCGAAGAACAGCTCCTCCCTCATCACTAACTAGGTACTTGTGGTACAAATTGGGTTCGACGGTCTGGGGCTTTCCAACCTCTAGGGGCTGGGCTGATGACTCCAGAACTTCGAGGTCAGGTTGAGTGCTTTTGTACACGGAGATAGAGCCTTCCATCAAGTTGAAGGTCTCGGAGAAGCGGGTGTGAAAGTGAGGCGGGACAGTTGTACCAGGCGTCATGGTTTCGATGAAGATTGTACGCTTGCCGTCATTGAGAGTTGTCGACTCCTCAAGGCGAAAGCGTCGCTGATCCCAACGGCGTTCTGATGACATGCTGAGGTGTAGTTGAAAAGAGTCAGGCTACGGAGTTATGACTTTGATGGGAATGGTTTTATGGGGTTTGGTTGACACTTTTGAGAAATATAAAATATCCTCAGTGAGGTTACGCCGCCTTAAATATTTAGGTCCAAGGTTACATGTTGGATTAACTACGTAGTGCTTATGGCTTAATAAGCTGTCTATCAACCTGAAGCCCCATGAGGTTTTACTGAATGCGGCTAGTGATTATGGAGGATTCGAGATTTCCAAGGCGAAGTTGTTATCTAAGCGCGAGATCCGATTAGATAACGATTTCACGGCGCATCTTATCTCGCCGAAGGTAACAAATCACGGATACTGAATAGAGAGCCACGTCAGCAGATTCACATCTCAATATAAGAATGGAACTCCGCCATCTATGGATAAGAGTGCAATCGCAAGGCAGAAACGGCCGCTAGTGGTTCGAGGCTGTGACGCAGGCTATAGATTTGTCGCATAGATTGAACACAGCCATGGTTTAAAGGACTAAGTCGTCTAGATACACAATTAAGGAAGTATCTAAAAGAGAATCTCTCCTCCACTCATGCTTCCCCCTGTCTTGGGAATTTCAAGCACGCCAATCTTCAAAAGATCTTGAGCAAGCCTGGGGATAAGACCATCGCATCCCCGCGCGACCATGATGTCAACAGTAACAGGTAAGCTTTCGTTGTGGTTCGTGATTTCACTGAAGGTCGATACTTCTCCAAGAGGGTAAACACTGTCTGGTGCTTCACTAAAGATGGAAAGCTTGCTCAAGCCCCATCCAAACGGAACCTTGGGAGGTTCACGATAGATGTCACGTCGACTGAAACCTCCAGTGCTATCAGTATGGAGGAGGATTGCAGAAGAGCATTTCTTGGGATCTTTGTCCTTGGGAAGAACTTTCTCGTTGAACCAGTCCATGAAAAGAGTCTTGTTCTTCTTGGCCTCATCGAGGATGGAGTCGGGCTGGCTTTCGCCCCAATCCCAACGTACGCGGGGAGCTGGGTCGATGTAGGGGGTACGGCCGTCATGCGCGGCTAGAACGATCAATTGGATTAGCTTAAATGCAACAAAAGCTTTGAGTAAACATACCAGCGTAATCCTTGAAGAAGGGTCTCTTTACTAACGAAATTTGCTCTTTGGTAATGAGGGCCGAATACGTCAAGTTCAAAAAGTCCGTTAATGGCAATTCTCGAAAGGTGTTTGGTCCCGTAGAAGCCCAGTTTTCATCGATATCAAACTCAGTAATATTTGTGGCGAGTCTGTCGGCAACGTCACTGGCAAACCTGTGCAAAATTGCACCAATGGGAGTGTCGTTGGTTGGAAAGTTCAGAGTATAAATAGTCTTCGGGTATTCCATCTTTTCCTGCGTATAGATGGTGTAGTTATCCCCATACATGGCGGCTTGAGCTGCTCCCCAAATGTATGGGTCGCGAGTCAGGAAGCCTGCGGTGTCCATGGTGGGCGAAAGAGGCAATACGTGTTCCAGGCTAACAAGCCCATGCGTGGGTCGGTTGCCGAATACTCCAGTGGCACCAGCAGGTCCACGAATTGAGCCTCCAGTGTCACTTCCAACTGCGAGGTCCAGCCACTCGTAAGATGCCACTGAAGCCCCTGCACCCGACGAGGATGAAGAGGGACCTTGATAGCCGTCTCCGCGGGGGTTGAATGGCGAATGGTAATCGACCCAATCAGCCGTTGGGTTCTCACCATTGGCAAATTGAGAAAGCTTCTGTGTGCCTACAATGACGGCACCAGCATCAATCAAGTTCTGGATAGCCGGTGCTGTCTTGTTGGCTGCAGGATAAAGGTGGTACCAGGCACGGTTGCCTCGAGAGCTTTTGACGCCAGCAAGATCATAAAGGTCCTTGACTCCCACGCGAACGCCTGCTAGAGGCTTTTTATTTGTCCGAGTGAAGTATAGGCGCGATGGTACCCCGATAGTGAGAGAATCGCTGCTTCGGGCGTGTGATGGAAGAGTTTGGAAAGTCCCGTCGGGGAGCTGAAGAAGGGATTCCATAAATGTTCCCGAGTAATCGTCGTAGAGTCTATACGCTTGGTGGAGCTCTCCACTGAGGGTATTGAAGAAGTATGGCCCAGAGGGGATATGGTGAGCTGCCTTTAAGCATGAAACGACAGACTTAAGTCCCCTGTGAAAACTTGTGATCTTCGATTTGCAACGCGGTGTGTTCGTAAGTACAACTACTTGGAGAAAACCAGGTTGCCAAACGTCGTCCCTTTGTTTCCAGTCGGCAAAGAGACTGTGGAGATCATCTTGCGAGACCTTGCTGTTAACAACTGTAACAGGAACGAATGCAAAGGCATTTGTAATGTTGCTTGATGAGAGGACGCCGGTGGGCAGCTTTTCCTGTGCTGAAGATGACACGAAATAGTCAATCCCATCCAAACTCAAGGACAGACCTTGGGGGCGGAGAATCTGTGCCGCGACCGAAGTGGCCAGGATCAGCGGCGAGAAGAATCGCATGGCGAGAGTAGAGCAACCCGGTTGAAAACAAGATATATCACTGACAAAGACTTAAAACTATTCTGAGAAACTCCAGCATTTATAGCGCATATACAAGGTACCAATGGAGCATAGATTAGGATCTGATAGCCACCTTTATGTCCCCGAAGTCGGTTCAATATTACCGACGGCTTTTATTTCCTAACACAGAACCCCCACATTGGTTGTTAGCCATTATCCAACGGATCCTTGAAACATCGCCCCGTTTTATTGAGCCAAAGAATCTGATAGCCGATCTGCCTATCGAGGAGTCCATGAAGTCAACTGGAGTCCAACTCAGTTAGCCGAGATAAGACGAGATAGCTGGGATGATTATACGCCGTAGCGGCTAGAATAGTCCACTTTCGGAGAGCCCTTATCGTGACGGCCCTGAATTCGCAGGGTGGTTGGGAAACGTTGGAATAAAGTGAGGGGAACCCTGCTATTCGGAAAATAGCGGTGCAACATCAGGGCTATCGCAAAAGTCGGTATGCTCCAATTGAAATTGGTACAGAAAGAACCGTTTGTGAGATCAATTGATACTCTCAGTTTTTCCCTGTCGACTGACTCAACTTGATAATGGCTATTACCTTATTTCTATTTGCCAAACAACTATCTCTGCCACTGCCGTATGGCTAGGCCTCCTGCTCTTGCAGTGAATGATTACTTATCATAAAAACAGCTCTTAAATCCATAAGGAGGATAACTTTAACAGTCCACTGATTCAGTCAAAACAGAAATGATATGGATTGAAGATCTTAGACTGTAGGGTTTTCTTTTTACAACTTAGAGATCCATGTAGCTGCAGAAGCTCAACAGCAACTATTTGATGTTTGTGAGTTGCTAGACTAAAGCTTCCAGTTAATCGATAACGATTTCGTCAAATTTAGCGGGCACATCAGTTGAGCCTCCCTTCTTCGCAGCAATGTCAAGACTGGTAGAAAGAAAGGTTAGTAATTAGCAACGTAATATGTGGACGGATATGGGAGATTAATGTAGGAATTGACAAACTGCTCGGAAAATATCGTTAGCATGAGTTCTCATAATAACATGGCGGAAAGCAATTTTCTATACCATTTCGTTGAAAGAATCGTCGTCCAGGCTGGTAAGGTTGTACTGCACGCCATCGGAAAATTCAAGCATATCTGGCCTGACGATCTTGCAGTCAAAATCATCACCGCCGGCCGATGAACGCTTCCTATTAAAGCCGTAGCCAATACCACCCCATGGTCCGCCTTTGAAGACAACGTTCTTTTTGCCCTTGCTGGACTGGGTGCTTTCAGCATGACCACACAGAGGAGGGCGGTGCAAGCGCAATATTAGGTCCCAGCTGGTGGGGATTTCCCGGAACTCGGCAAAAGTAAAGCCACTGTTAGAAGTAGAGGCGCCACAACAAGTGTCGGGGTTGAGATTTTGACAAAAGATCTTGTTGTTTTGCCACTGGTCCCAGCCTAGATATCCGTCAATGGCGGAGGCACTGGCAACAATGCTGAGAAGGATGGTTGAGAAAAGCATTGTAAGAGGTAGTTATGGTGAACTTGTGAACCAGAAGCTGAAGCGATATAAGATAGTTAAATGACTCTGAGGAAAAGGTTGCTGGTTAAAGTAATACTACGATCAATTGCGAGCTGGGGACTGGCTTTTTATACTTTCACAGTGACCTAAAGCTGCCTGACCCGACGCTTTATTATCGGCGACTAGCAAATTCAGTGCGCCAAGCTCCTCGCCTCTCCACTACGTCTTTCATTTCTCGTATTCTGCAAAGGTAATGCAGTAATACCGGCAGTATTGGGTCTTTCTTGGGTTTTCTGACTTTGAGACTGTTCTTTTCCACTCCACAGCTAGAACCAATGCGCCTGATTAGTAAGTCAGGACTATTACATACATAAACTACAACCTCATAGCCATCAGCACGCATGCTTACAGCAGATTCGATGGAGTCAGAGTTACGTGAGACTATGTTATAACCTTACTTTCCAACCTATTATCCCGATTGGGCAGTATTAACTGCGGGATTTTCGCTTTGTGCCTTTCTTAGTATGATTCAGAGCTAGCACAGCCCCTTTACTAACCACCTAATGCCACAAAGAGCTTGATGTAAATGCGATAATTACGAGGTCCCAGTTCTAATAGCTGCAACTAATGCCAGCAAACAACGTCATTCCTCTATGCTTCAAAGAGAGCCAATTCTATTTCGCGCGTCTTTACAATTACTGGATGAGCAGGCCACAGCAACTGACATGCCAATTAGAATGTTCGGAGTAGGAGTTGCTCATGATTGGTGGAAGAGGGCCCAACAATTCTAAGACATAGACTTCTGTGCCGCCCTCGTGGAGAGACTAGTGAAACCCATCGCCGACCATTGACCACTCAGAAACGCAACTGGCCTATAAAAGCCAAGCATAGATCTTAGATCGACACGTCATAGTTATTCTTACGTAGGCCTCAACGACTATTATTCCAGCTGATTCGAGCGAGCTTCTAGCAGACCCATTCCCTTGCATGAAGCTGAACTTTCAGTCATCTCGACTCGGTAAGGTCCATCTCGCTTCCACAGCTGAAATCAAGACATGACGTATCGTCGTGGCGAGTGATGGGGATGAAGAGGAGTAAGAGCCGGACGAGATCAGTGGCCCATTCCTCTACCAAGTCAGCTCAATTCCCTTATTGTCAGACTGTTCCTGGATATAAATTGGCGCTTTCCATCATTTATTTATTTCTATTCTTCATCCATTTCCCAATTCATCATCCACTCCATAGAAGTATCACCTATACCACCATATCCACCACAATGGAGAACTTCCCTCAAGTTGCCGTAATCCTTCAGGGTGCTGCAGCTGGCTCTGCACAGGTTAGCCAGGTGGTGCAAGCAGGGCTTGATGGGACTATTGGAAGGGTATGGCCTCCAGTTCCCTCACTTCAGATGAAAATTGGCTAACAATAACAAGGTACGTACGGAAGATGCTGTGAAGAAGCTCAAGCAGACCCTGCAGCAGCTGAGCAGCGCCAAATCCGACATTGAAGAGTACCCAGATATGGGTGACGACGCTCAGAAGAAGGCCTCACAGGATGCTGCTAGCCAGGTAGGTGCCATCAACGGCTCGGAGCTTCAAAATGAAAATACTATTGGGCACTGCTAACTTACAATCATCAGCTTGCGCAATCTCTCTATAGCCTGACCCAAAGCATCGTACAGATAAGGGAAGCAATCCCTGATGAAATTGCTTCAGAATTGAAGTCTACCCTGGAAGAGTTTGAGAAGGTCGAACAAGTAAGTATCCCTCTACATCAACCTCGACACGGTTGCTAACGAGATGAAATAGTCATACGACGAGCTGACCAAGGCCCATGGTGGCAGCATCGACAACTACCTTCCAGGCCTCTCACACAGGCTCAAGGAAGGCCTAGATAATGCCTATGATAAGGTTGGAGGGCGCTAGAAGGATGTTCATTGGCGTGGCATGGTAGATCCTTCTTTATATATCTAAAAATCAAGGAGGTAGCGCCAGGCTACTATGGTAATTCATGTTTGACACGGAAGTGAAAATCATACCGTGTGATCAAGAGCAAGAAACATTTCCAAGGAGTACGCAGGCTGTCCTTCAGGGGGAACAATGACGAAGCTGAAAACTCAAAGAACGTGATGCAGATTGACGATTATTCTATAGCTAGGCCTGTATGTATTCAATCACGCATTGATCTGAGCGAACTTTTCTCCACTAGTAGTGAGGTCCATCCTCGCGGTTTTGCGGTTGTGCACGTGCATCCAGATTTGGTACCAGCTTTGTAGGCAATGCGAAGGCTCCCGATGACTGAATCCACTGTGGTTGTTCTGAAAGCTGGGTGTTTGGCACGAGGATTTATCTGTTGGGTGCATGTCTAGCCTTCCTCTGATGAGATCTTGAATGTATCCCAATCAGCAGGAGGGCATTTCAACTTGCAGTGCGATGGGTGGGAGGACGACGGGGCTCACATTCAGGATGATGAGAATGATGTTGAGTGATTTCTGTGTGTGCTTTGGACGATGTCGCAAGTTAAGCATTCCATTCAAATGCTGGCCTAACGATGACATGACTCGACATGTATCTTGACTCAAATCATTCAATTCAGGAAAGTAGTTAGGATAGTGCTAAGGCTTTTCATACGTACTAACCGATGACTCTTCCGCTTTTGCTCTTGATAGATGTTCTCACGATCTATTTCCTCCCCTTTGCTCCCCTCCTCTACTCTTTGCCTTCTTTCCTGCCCTCAACCTCTCTGATTCAATCCTATTCTGCTCAACAATCACGAAGTCTTGCGTACCTGCCCGATCTGCATAGGACAGCTGCTCGTCCCCGACACAATAGATGCATTGTGTTTTCCCATGGATAAGAGGAATTGTTGGTTCCATCTCCATGTCTAATGAAACCGCAGCTTGCGCTTCGATGGTACATGGCGGGGGATTCTCGGCTTGTGTCTTCAAAGTGTTCCTCCGAATTTCCGTTCGAACCACTTGCACCTATTCACAAAACCAACCACCGAATAAATGCCGTGTAGTTCTTGTGATTGGATATCAAGAACTTCGCATTATAGTGCGCATAACTGAAAATAGCATATTACTAGCATATTATGATAACATCGCAATGGATAATATATTCAGCGAGACTCCAAGCCTAGTACTCCATTTGACCAGCTAAGCAGATAAATTGAGGTGCACTCAGCACCAGCAAAAACCACGTAGGTGCTATAATATGGATAGTCTTTGTAAACGTTATTAGGAATGCTTATTAACGTAAAATATATTATCTTAATAATACAATATCTGACAAATTAAAAATGAATTGCCTGATCGTTCCAGTATTCCTATAACTAGCAGTGTAGCATAGTAGTATATGTGGATGTAGGGTGGCAGCGCCCTTGGGACGACCAAGAGCGGAGCCGCAATTATAACGAGTGTATATGACCATGATGTAAGTGTAGCCGGATCATCAACCCCAATAGGCCCGTGGCGGAGCTAAGGGCTGCGCCGAGCCTGTTCCTGTTGTCCGCCGTCTAGGACTCCAACTCAGCTTCTCTCCAACGAATTGAGCCTGTACACTTAGTATGCAATATTTGAGATAATCTTGGCCCCAATTAAGCCTAGTTGAAAATTGAGGTGCGTCTCATGTACCATACGAATCCTTCGTGTAAGAACCTTGTGACTGATTGCGGATCCGTCATTCTTCTCCAACCTGGCTGCAGGGACATACACCATTGGTCGGCTGAAACGCTGATATATAAGTTGGAGACTTCCCAAGGTTAAGAACAATTGATTCAATTCAACACCACATCTTCTACACCATAATACTTTTACAACACGAAATTCGTTGATTCAAGATGGCAAAGACTCCCAAAAGGTATGGCGTTGTCCTTTACGAAGGCTTCCAGCTCATTGACGTCTGTGGCCCAATTGATGTCCTCAACGTCTTAAGCAGCAAGGTCGAAGGAATTTCTCTGTCAATCATCTCAGAGACCCTCCAGCCTACATCCACCGTTCCTAAAGTCTGGCCTGATAACATGGGAATGGCACCTTTCACCACATCCCAACTGATTACACCCACTCACACATTCGACACTGCCCCGCAGCTAGATGTTCTTATCATCCCTGGTGGAATGGGCTGTTTTGACCCTGACAACGCCGGTCAACCAAACCGGAGAATTTTAGACCCTATTGTGCGATTCATTCAGAAGCAGTATAGTGGTCTCGAGTATCTCATCACTGTATGCACAGGGGCTGGCATCACGTCCTTATCCGGCCTCCTCGATGGGAAAAAGGCTACCACTTTCAAAGGAGCCTGGAAGATCATTCCCGCGTGGCGCCCTCAAGTTGAATGGGTGCCTAGTGCACGATGGGTGGTTGACGGAAACATCTGGACTTCTTCTGGGGTGTGCTCTGGCACTGATTTGATGTTTGGGTTTGTCGAGGAGATTCATGGGGAGGAGATTGCGGCCGATATTTCTGTGTGGATGGAGTACAGCAGGCACCTGGATCCCACTGTCGATCCGTTTGGCATCGTGGAGTAGGCCATTGTTTGTAAAGGTGTTATTTTCTCCGAGAGCACTCCGGTTTTTCCCTGTTTCTTGATGGGTCAATTTCATCAGATCCTTTTCCCTTCTTTATCATAGCAAACGGCAGATGTGGCTAGTATTTCGGATGAAGTAGTGAGGGCAGCAACTGGTTCATACCGTATAAGTACGGATCCTTTGTTCAATGACCAAGCATGCCACCCAATTTGATCCTACGCGATCGTGGAGATTGCTGCCAATGTCTGACAAACAGCGGATCAGATCAGGACCAAGTTGCTGATGAAGGGGAGCTGTTTTGCCTCGGTGGAATCGCAGGATAGTGATTAGAACTTGAGTTTGTCGACCATTTATAGTAAGACGAGGTCGAAGGGAAGCGATCGGCGCAGGCGCATACATTGGAGAGGGGTAACGGTTCCGCGGAAGTGATTGATTACCAAGATGGATCGATGGCAATCTGCCGGGCGAGGGCAGACGGGAAATTAATTGGCGGTGTAACGTGTATGCTGAAGCTTTGGCTGGTAATTATTATTGTCATAGATGACGGCCCAGGCCTCTTAGATGGTGTTTATAAATGGGCGACACATACCAGATCATACCAGCCTCAAGCCCCACGTTGCGTTATTAGTCGATTTAGACCTAATTATATAGGGCAAAGTAGCTAACCATAACCTCTTATATTTCCTTTAGATCTAGTTATACGGTGGCTTCTAACCTTGAGGTTATTCTTTCTCCTTTTTCTTTCTTGACCCAGCTGCTAACTACTGGGCAGACTAACCGCTAAGCAGTTTGCGCAATCATCCCTTTGAGGCATATCGTAGCTTCTAATCAAGTCTTACAAAGGGCGGCGAAATCATGAAAACTGTCTGCTTCTCTTCTATCTACCCTAGCCTCTATATCCGCTACATACAACGGAAGCTCCAGTAGCCATGGCAAAGTGGTACAAGACGTGTTTGATCTCAGAAACTAACCATATGTCTATGGTCACTCAACTAAAGGAAAAAATAGACTGATTTCAGTTAATTATCTAGAAGACCCTCCAGGGGACGGATACTCAACGACAACTAAAATCACTATCCTCGAGCCTGTGTGCCTTGCGTCTCGGCATCTGTCGCACTTTAGCATGGGTGGCAACGCCTCATATCGGCCGTCGCTTTAATAATGCTAGAGTTCTTCCTAGGATGGAACGGAATAAAAGAAATGGAAATGGAAATGTGACAGGACCGATTATGGAATAATGGTATCACAATACGCCAAGGCTTCATTGCCGTTTCTGTCAATGGCGTCACAGAAGAGGACATACCCCTGTAGATCGGGAAACATCACACTTATTACACTGGCGTTCCTGGCTGGGATATTGGTGAACGGCCAATCGATAAGACTTATGAGGAAGCTGAAAGTCTCCCGATGATGGATGGTTGTGACTTTACTTACAGCTGTACTTCTCTATAAATAAGTGACATACTCAAATTTGTCTCTACTCTAGCCACAATACGTTTCATTCTATAAAGCATGGTTGAGCTAATGAAAATACAAAGTGAGAGATATGCACAGTAGTGTCATTCTCGCACGCGCAGCAGGGCAGGCTCTCCCTTCAGACTCTACAGCTAGCTGCCTCATTAGATCTAGGAGCAAGCCTTTTGGAAATGCGTCTTTTAGTTCTCGCCGTAATAGGCATTATCTTTCTAGCTTGTATTAACTCGTGTGGAGTTGGAGGCGGTGACTGGGCGGTATCCAATGGCTCACCAACTGTGATGACCACTTTGCAGGGGGACTTTTCAATTGCAGGGGATAGTCATGAGTTAAATGTCAGCTGGTTGTCACTGGCGGCCAGACTATCCCTTTACCTCTCCACTTGGCGAAGTTCTCGGCTCATGTCTACCTCAGGAAGAATCAGGTAGGCCCTTGTCCGAGGATTTTGACCCTGTCCGTCGATCTTGGCGCCCCCTAGACTCGTGGTGAAGCAACCTTAAAATACGCCGAGCATGGCCCGTGCCTAGCGCCTAACTAGTGCAGACTTTATCCTAGCTATCCATATATCCTAAACTCATGATGGTATTTGAGAGACCTCGTAATTGAATACTGGATATTAGTTTCCAAGTAATGTATAGTTAATAGATTCTTTTTAAACTATGACACATAAGCTCCACCCTCATGTGCAGTGATGACTGAATTCTGCACTCCCTAGCAAGTATTTACTTCCCTGTAAATAGTGTTAGTGACTAAACAGGCCAGGGTCGTATCAACGTCAGCAGCAAAATCCATTTCTGGGTATAATAAACGAATCTCTACTGATAGGGCCCTCAAGCTGGGTCTGCACCATACTAAACTACAAAACCATGTCTCTTGGCATAATAAAACTTGTCATGTAGGAACAGCCAAGTATTTGTTGGAGCGGTATTTACGAAAGTTCCTGGCTTGTTACATGGATACTGATAATCAGGCCTGCTTCAACAGCGTGCCGATGAGGAGACACGAAAAATATAAATTGACTTCCATTCCCACTGAGTAGTACTTCTCCTCTCATGCTCACTGGACAACACTCCAAGGACTAGCATTCAACAGTCATGAGGATTCTGAACCTTAGCCTAGCCTCCATTCTTACCGGAGCGGCTATTGCCACTCCTGCCACTCCCGATCGCCCTGCTTCAACTCCAGCACTTAGCGGTCCAGATCCCGCTGAGATCATCGCAACCGGCTTCACCGAGGATGGAGTCCCTTATAACGTTACGGAAAGCTTCCGCAAGCTCACAGACGAAGAAGGTGAATTTGTTAAAAGATCAATTCCATGTGAATAGCAGCTGACTTAATTTATTAGTTGAGGAACTGAAGGCATCTGGTTAGTCTCTGAGTGACAAGAAGTATACTCTCCCAGCTACTGATATTAACAATGTTCCAGACTCTAAAGGAGTAACCACCTCCGTTAACAAACGTGGTAGGTCCTCGTCATCCTGAATAATAAAGCACATCCTGGCTAACAAGACCATTCAGATGAGAAGACTGGCAGCGGTGGCAATTGCAATCAAGAGTACTACAGCAAGTATTGCTTCTGCAGCGGGGCTATCGCTGGGAAGAATGAAGTCTGGCAGAGCCAAAGTGATTTGTGCCGCGCCCTCAACGATGCTTCCGGAATTAATGGTCACTCAGAGATCCTCAGAATTCTCTGGCTGCCGACTATGAAGATTGAGACCCGCGTCCGAAATTGGGGCGACTACGTTTTCTGGACTCCTTACGACAGATGCATGGACATCTTCACCGAGCTCCGGGATTGGTGCCAGTGGCAGTGGATGATCCACAAGGGTGGCTGGTTCGACCGTCCCCGAGGCCATGCCGCACGATATGAGTATGATGTAAATAGCAGGTAAACCTAGAGACTCTAGGGCGGGCCTCTGCTACCACATGGGATCCCAGCAGTAGAGATTTGGCAAACGGGGCGCAGAAACGGGCGGTCCTGGTCGCGCCAAATAGAAAACAGAAAATTTACAGCTGCCATAGGGAAAATGATCGCTAGCTATTGACATAGCCCAGTAAATTGAGCTACCTTTCGCACATGTTTACTAGATAATAATAACCCTTAATTACTGTTTGGCTTAGCAATTGGCTCTAGCTTACCTCAGAATTCAGCAAATATTTAGTACGATGTATTCGGAATTTTTGCTGTAGTCTAAAATGTGAGCTAGATCTATTCTTCGCTTTGCCGGCCTAGGGTATCCACAGCAGTTTGGCTGAAAACCGGGAAAGAGTTTCTCCACACCGCTGCCCCACATTAGTTTGTTTGTCGCTGTTCGCAATTCTCTCCCAACAACGCTATCCACTTCCTTTACACTTCACAAGGAGGCATGCTTGGTTCCTTCAAGAGCCTCTATATGCTGAGATTACTTTGTCCTTGTTTGTGGCCTTGTTCAGGACATGGAATTTATCGTCTCAAGTTCCATTACGCAGCACTTTTGACCCGAGGTATTGCAACTATCAACCCTACACCAAACAAACGGACTCGTGTCAAAAACAAGCTCGGAATAAAGGTAAGGCCTCTATTTAAGAATGCAAGATCACTGCTTATCAAGAACTATGCAGATACTGTGGGAAGGTGATATCCCGCCAACAGGCTACAAATATGTCAAAGGCGAAATCTCAGCCGTAACTAATCGTTGTCGCCGTTTGGCCGCAGAGAGAAACCTGGAGGTGTTTGCATACGTGAGTAAACTGCGGAGTACTCAAAGATTCTCCAAACTGACTGTTGTAGCACGATGGTTCCCGCAAATGGAGAGGAACGAAACAACGTGGTCTTTATGTCCCAGAGGAAATCTTCGAGGCTCTTTATAACGGTAAATGTGCGAGAAAACTCGATAAGTTATACCCCTGCATGCCAGTAGAGGAGAGATCGCAAATACTCCCTTTGCTCACGGAAAAGTTTGCTGTTGCGCCTGTATATTCTCAAAAATCGAAGATTAAGGACGGTGTTCAGCGCCATATCCTAGAGAATTGTACGCCCTGGAAGACTCTCTCCCTCGAGGATCGTTTTGGTGTGGAAGGTAATAAGGTGCGGGAACAAGCACAATCAATTTTACTAAAGTGGCAAGGAAAGGATTCTGCTGTCTAGCATCCTTTTTTAGCTTGTATTGTGATGGACATCTTCAAAAGCAACTTCTGAGCTTTATTTTCTTTACAGGGGTATTCTTATCAACTTTCTATAGCCTCCAAGTAACTTTGGAGTTGTAATTGTGAGAATTCATAGATGTATTGATCGTCCTGGCCACGCTTGATGTATTGACTAGAGGGCTGAAGTTCGCCTGATTCCAAACCGCCAAGGTCTCCCCGCATCCATTGCGTATGCCTAGGCGAAAGCGTAACCAACAACCTACACAGTCACAAGACAACCTGCCGAATAAAGCCAGTGGTAATTTCACTACAGCTATACTCATCTTATTTCCGACTCTAAGTTCTGCCAAGCTCGTAGCAGAGCAAACTGACGTTTTGCACAACCATGGCTTACTCGCGTGGTCTGTTCCAAAATACCGAGATAGCTCGATTGGCTGATTTTCTCTGGGCCTACGATATTATCTCTCGACGAAACCTTGGATGATAGATCGCGATTAGGGGTAATTGGTTAAAAGAACAAGGCCATCCTCGATTTCATTTTTCTGCCTCAACCATACTTCACAGATAACACTTGCCGCACTATTACGTCGTGTACCCTTTTGTCAGATCCTACTGGCGACCCTTCCGTCATCACTACTTGCTACGTTTCAAGCAACAATGAACGTGCTAAGAGAGATAGGAACCCTGGTATCGCCACCTCCAGACAAAGCCGAAGATGGCCGCGACCAATGGCCCTCTCGCACAGCCTACCTCCTCGCCTCGTGTGGCGGCGCCATAGGAATGGGCAACATGGTACGATACCCATCGCAAGTCTACAATAACGATGGACCGCAATGGTTCGTGCCATACCTCATGGCCGTCTTTCTCCTCGCTATACCTGCCATGGCCCTTGAGATCGCTGCTGGTAATGCCTACCGCGGCGGTAAAGTGGTCGCTTATAACAATATAAGTAAGCGCATGAAGAGTACCGGCTTCGCGCTGAACTACGTAGGTTTTGTTGTCGTTATCTACTTCGTTCCTATCCTTGCGTGGGCCATGGTCTATTTCCAGAAGTCTTTCACTAGCCCGCTTCCTTGGGCTGGCGACACTGAGAATTGGTTTATGTACGAGGCTGTTGGCTCTGTCGATCCGGATACCTCCGGACGCTGGGTCGTTTACCCTGGTGTTTCGCTGGACGGCCGTCTTGTTGGTTGGAACGCGTTTACCTGGTTCACTGCCTGGATCTGCATGTTCCGCGGTGTAGGTCTCATAGGACGCCGTTGGTCAGGTCTTTTTCTCTACTGGAATTGGCTTTGGCTACTATACAGCATATGCATCGTATAACCGCAAGTTCTCCAACGCTCCACAAGACGCAGTTCTCATCGTTCTTTGTAACTCCCTATTCGAGGCCTTGGTTGCATTCGCAGTTTTTTGTATCGTTGGCTACCTTGGCATGAAGCCTGAAGAGACTGGCGAGATTGGCAGCTATGCCATAGGATTATTGACATACGCTGAAGCGTTCGTTGCCATGCAAGGTTCCAACTTCTTTTCGGTTGTATTCTTCTGTCCCTTCCGCACTGCACTCAGTTTGGTTACTACTTCATGGACGGCATTGATCGACGGATCAACAACATTGGCCTCGTCTTTGTTGTTTGGGCTGAATGCGTTGGTTCAACCACCTTATATGGGTACCAAGACGTCGTGGGCCAGGTCGGAAAGGCTTCTTTTACCCTGTACAATGTTGGCTACCTCGGAGGCCAGCTCTTTGGTATCATCATTGGTCACACTACCACCCCTTGGGCCGGGGCGGTCGCTGGCTTTGGAACCTACTTCATCTGCCTTGCTGCCTCCTTGATTCTTGCGAAAACACCAGATGCACACGGCACACCAAAGCTCATGTCCAAAAACAAGAATCTTTCTGCTTCCTTCTATGTTGCATTCTACTCTGTAAGTTACTTTGAACCATCCACGCCGAGAGATCTTGATGACAGACTCCATACATGGCAATCAGCTCCGCCATGATCTAAACACAGTCATTGGTGTTGGTAAGAACTGGTCGCTCCCGGTTTTCTGGGCCCAGTTGCTGTGGTACGTTTCTGGACCCATCTTGGTTATAATCTTTAGTCTGGCCTATCCCACCTTGAGGAAGTCAAAGATGACCCCATGTATATAGTTGGCTTTTTTGCTGCTCATCTTCTCCTTGTGTGGATCGTGTTTGGTTATGTATTTCCTAGGTGGTATGACATTTTTGTCGTACGTGAGCGTCGTGAAGACTGGAAGCAGCTCTATGCTCCTCATGTGCTACGTGGTACAACTGATGGCCAAGAGATTGGCAGCACGGAGGCTGGTATGTCCAGAGATTCATCGAAGGGAGAATCGCAGGGGAAATCGACCTGAGATGGCTGTATGTGACACTTGTAAGTGTTGTATTAAGAGATCACGAAGGGTGATTAATGGCTATGAGCCGCTATTTTTAAGAGTTCTAGTATGCTTCTATAGCAGAGTGCCATCAATGACTGAGCAAGTACCGCATATACGAGTGAGACAACCTCTTAAGATATAAAATAGCATACCAAATCTAAGCTTAGACGGGAGGACAGGTAAACAAACAAGCGAGGCGAAACCGCCAATCTACGTCCCCTTTGTTATAGTCCCAACCAAGGAATATTTTCGGTTCTTTGTCACACTAGTGCAGTATGTAATGGAATTATATACATCTACTTGGCGAACTTCTGACCCACAGCTTCCTCACTCACTCTCCAGCAAACTTCGGCCTTTTCAGGATCCTGTGCCCATGCCTTAACAACCTCGGGATCTTTGGTCACTTGACAATGGTCCATGAACACGCCATCAGGGAGATCTGGTGCCAATGCAGCCGCGATACCAGTTGCCGAACCCCCCTCGGAGGTTTTCATGAAGGTCGCTGTCGCCTCCTCAGATCTCATACCGGTGATTTTCAGTGCCATATCCATAAGCACTTCAGGATTCATGTGGTTGTACATGCCGCTGCTCATGTTTCCTGGCTGCACTGCGAATGATCTGAGCCCCTTGCTTCCAAAGCGCTTGTTGAGGGCGACGGAGAAGAGAATCTGTGCGCCCTTGGATTGGGCATACGCATCAGCTGGGTTGTACTTCGCGGGATCGATATTGCGAAAGTGAGGATCCTCAAAGGTCGGCTCGGAGTATTTATGCCCGAGACTAGAAATGTTGACGACTCGCGGTGAAGTTGCGGCCAGTAGACGCGGCATAAGCATATTGGTAAGAAGGAAGTGTGAGAGATGGTTGATGACGAACTGACTCTCAAGCCCATCCGGTGTGCGAACCAGGTCATTTGTTATGACACCTGCGTTATTGAACAGTGCATCGATTATGGTGATGTCCTTATCTGCTAGGATAGTCTCGGCAGCATTGCGTACGCTTGCGAAAGACGCCAAGTCTGTTTCAATAAACTTTACATCAATAGAAGCATTGATGTCGTGGATCTTGTCGATGACAGGCTGGTATTTTGGCTTTGAGCGAGCGAGAAGAATAAGAGTACGAGGCGATTCAGTAGCGAGAGCGTAGGCGGCAGCGGAGCCTATGCCTTTGGGAGAAGGGCCTGTTATGAGGACTGGACAAGGAAAGTTAACAAAAAAAACAAATTACCCAAAGACAAAATCTGCTTACATGTCTTGTCTTTCACTCGCTCTGGGAAGGCTGCGACAACCTCTTCCCCAGTGGTGGTTTCATCGAATCGCGCCATAATGAGGAGTCAATCAGATGATTTAAGTGTCAAGATTCGTCAACGCGTTTCTTCGGGTACCTTTCTTTTCTATTTATAATACCCTCCTGGAAAGATTTCATCTTCTTAAACTTTACTCACATTGCGCAACGATTTCCTATTTTGGAAGATCGTCGGTGAATTGTCCACGGGGTCCTCCGGCTTAGGTCTCCACTATCCTCCGCTACTATCGGATGTAAGACTGGACAATACGCCGTAAGTCCGGGTGGATACTATCCTGCATAAAGTCCCGGATCTAGGGCTGGTCATCGGGGATTAGGTCCGTTACTCCGCATAAGCATATTCTGTTCCGCAATAGCTTGTCATCGATTACTTGATCTTTCTATGGACCATGGAAAGTAGGTCCTTTCTTAATACTTTCAACCACAGGGTTCTGGGGGATGGAAGCAGCATTTAGCAGAGGGCATTCTCTGCTCATTCGACTTGCATTTGAAAGACAAATTGATAAGAAGATCGAATACAAGGGAACAGACACTGGCTATATTCTTGAAGGCATTGGCGTTTGGCGAATGAATATTGATTCAAAACATCTGTAAATATGACCATACCATTAAATAAATGGCGACGGTGATATCAAATGGTTCCATGTTGTTCCGAGTGGGAAATTGGATCTAGAATCAGGAAACGAATGGCGCTTCTAATGCTGACATACCCGAAGCCTCACTGAGGTAATCACTGATTCATCCATTGGTCATGCTCTTTACCAATTAAAACGGCGTCTTGAAAAGCCTCGGTGTCTCGGATCCGACACTTCTATTGTAATGTGCTTTTTTCCATATAAATATCCTTGGCTTTCCAGGAGAATATTATTAGAGCTATCAGTATTCGCACACAACCCATCAGAACTTATCCCATCAATTAATTCGTTGGACGTAATCTATCGATTGTGCCTTCGTATCTCAGGCACCATATACCTTTTGACCAAATAAAAATCGCCAATACCCTTGAGGTCAACATGACTACTTCTACACCTATCCCGATCCTAACCATTTCGCTTGCTCGATATCTCCATGGCGAAGATATAAACGACGGCTTGAAACATCAATGGTCCGAGCCAAATATTTCCTCCTCGATCTCATCACGATTCTCAAACGTTGGCTTCAACCTCGATGTCAATGGGGACAACCTCGAAGATCTCAGGGCACAACTACATGAGAGGGCTTGGAGTGGTATTATAGTTGGCTGGTGTGTGCGCGGCAACGTCCAGTTCACTGAGCTATTCGAGTCAGTCGTGGCTGTCTGTGTCGACTATATTGTGGAAAGGAAGAAGGGCGATGTTTCTTTGAAGGAGCCGAAACTCATCTTCTCTCGTGGTCCGGATGATTTGGTCAACGCCACGCTGCGTAACTTTCCCACGGAAGAGTAAACTACGACGAGGGTCTTAGCTCAGTCTCGTTTATTATAGACATTTGATAGATCGCCGTGTTTACGTATTTAGTTTTCCAATCTTGAAGTCTTCAAATTGCTTAATACTGAGATATCTATCAGTGTACTGAGTACGCTGACGTCACCTGCATAATGCAACGTATTGAGCCTGCAAGTGTTAGAGCCAAATTAGAAGGCCTGAGCTTAAACGCTGGAAATTCGGACTGATCCAGCCGAATTTCCCGGATCATCCGGTTAGGCAAGGCGTCTATCACAAGCTTGCCGTAGCAATTTTAATTGGGCGGAGCACTTGGTAAGCCTTGTACCTGCAGCGATGAAATACGTCCAGCGTACCTTTACGCACCCTATACGCAACGATACGCTGTATGCTGACGGTTCTCGCTTTCATTCCAAATATGGATTGATACTTTGCGCGAAAGATAGATATCATGTGTATAAAAGATGTATTATGGTCTCAAACATGTATATAAAGAGAATCGTCGTTCACCCATAGTATTATCATTAACAAAAACAGCATCAACATTTTAGACACCCCCCTATCACCAAACAATGAACAACTTGGCAAAACTCTTCCTCGGGCTCTCAGCCCTGACCCTAGCTGTCTCTTCGCCCACAGGGCAGACCAGAAACTGCATCAACCTCCAAGTCCCAGTGACGGCCTCAGCGAAAAACACAAAGTACAATTCGGTCAAAGTTGAGAGCAACATCGACCTCGTGGACTTTGTCTGGGATGTAACCACCTGGTCGCACGCAAACAGAAGCTCGGAAGTTCTTGCAGTTCATGGAACATATTCCATCAACGCTCAACTGTGCATCCCCACCAATGGTAGGAAGTCGGATATCCTACACATTGCAACCCATGGTTTGGGATTCGATAAGCGGTTGGTAATCTAGAAAAGGATATCGTGGAAATCTGCTAAACTATAACAGGTATTGGGATGCTGAGCTCAAGCCTGAGATGTACTCATACGTCGAGGCTGCTCTTGCTCAAGGATACTCTATCCTCACTTATGACCGTCTTGGGACGGGTAAATCCACCAAAGCCGATGGATACAATGAAGTGCAGCTTGGACTACAAGTTGCAATCCTGAAAAAGCTGACCGTAATGGCTCGTAATGGAAAACTCGTCGAATCTTCCAAAATTTCTGGCAAACGCCCAGACAAGACCTTCTCCAACTACAAGCCCAAAAAGGTCGTTCACGTCGGCCACTCCTTCGGCTCCGCCACAACAGAGGGTTTTCTGGCTGCCGACGGCAGTCTCAGCGACGGTGCCATCCTTACTGGATTTCTACCTAACAAGCAAATAGGCCAAATCGGACCTGAAGCCTTCGGCTTTGAGGTCGCGAGACTGCATGATCCCAAGCGCTTTGGTGATCGTCCCGCTGGGTATGCCGTGCAGGCGAGTCTGAGCGCTATCCAGCAAATCTTTCTAAAAAAGGGAAAGTTTACGCTTGAGGCGCTACAATATGCCGAGAAGATCAAGCAGAGTGGCACTGTTGGGGAGTTGTTCTCGCGAGGGAGTCGTATGTCGGAGTCATCTAAGGGTTTCAAGGGTCCTATTCAAGTGAGTCTGTTTATTCTTTTTATGGGGCTGGGCTAATGTTTTGATGCAGTATTTCATTGGTGAAAACGACTATGCCTTCTGCTACGGTGACTGCAACGACACTTATGATATAAAAACCCTCCAGGGGCTGAACCCTGATGCTTCTGATGTCTCGGTGCACCTGCAGCCTGGCACTGGTCATGGCCTCACCCTGTCTACCAATGCTACATTGGGCTACCATGCCATGTTTTCCTACTTGGACTCGCACAAGCTTTAGAAGTCATGCGCATGGAGATGAGCTGAGAGGATAAAGTGGTATTGCAGTTGGAGGTATTAATTCTAACCCTGCTTGCAATAGTCGACGATGTTAGGTCGAGCTTCAAAGGCAGTTTTGAACTTGACGAGGGACTCGGGAAGAGTGGCCTGTAAATCATTAGTCATGCGATCAACCGTTATTTGGGATTAAACATACTGGAAGCGTTCCTGTTCTTGCATCATTGTCGATTGACACATAAACAGCAAAGTCTGCGTAGCTGACTTCGTCGCCAAGAAGGTATGGGCCTTCACGGTCGGCGTAGTATTTTCCGATGAGCTCGTAGTATTGAGGGGCAACGTTCTCCTTGTACCCCTTCTTGACCTCGGGGTCGGTGGCTTTGAGGTTTATCACCCATTGGGCCTAAGAGCGGTCAGTTTTGCGCAAAGCTTGACAATACTGAATTTATCATACCCTCCAGTCAACATAGATGTCTGAAACGAGATCAACCAAGTACTTGTCTTCACTGGTGCTTCCGTCGTATCGACCGAGGTCACGGGTCAAGTACCGAAGAATGGGTACATGCTACATAGATCAGCTTGAGTTGAGATATCTCGACATGCAATACTGACGCCGGTGAGCTTGCGGCCCTTGTACTCTAGAGAAGGCAGCTGTCCATTTCTTGTAAGACCTTGCTGCTTGAGCTTCTCCTTCGCCTCAGGCCAAGTGGCATCTACAGGATATAAACGTTCTTCAAACTTGATACCGGCATCAGTCAGGAACAGCCTATTCACAACATCAGTGACTTGACCATACTACGAAGAGCATATCAGTTTCGAGGGATAAATCAAACTTCTTGTCACTCACTTGACGACTTCACCTCGGCCAAGCTTTCCGATAGCAAGGTAGTGGTACACAACTGAATCCGAGGCTGACATGATGGCGTGCAGTGATATCTTTTCCTTTTTTGTATTTTAACTTGCAGAAAGTGTAAAATAAACCTGGACAGCGGCTCTTGAGCTATATACTGCGGGATTTTGACGAGTCAGTGGACACTGTCGCATAACCGTTCTCCACTACGACCCATTTCAAGTGTCGTATTCCGCGGAATATCGGCTGAGGACTCGGCTAAGGGGTCTTAATCCCGAAAAAGCTCATTTCCTGGGTAAAGATTTCTTCCTTAGTCTAACTTCGTCCCTTCCAGCCCAACCTTTCTAGCAGCCTCGGTCATATGTGTGTACGTGACGATAGTTGGTTGTTGTAAGCCCTGCATGAGGCCTGTCAAAGATGTAGCACCAGTCTCCCGCACCTTCAGAAGCAGAATAAGCTTGGCATAGCGGGTTGGCGAGACATATGCCTTTGCATGTCTCTACGCCCGAGACTTTGATCGCGTCGATGCGACCATGTAATGCGATGCCTTGGACGCCGCACAAGGGTGTTGGGATGATAGTCCCCTCTCGACAACGATGTAACTCGGCTCTCAACTCCGCTTCACGGTAGAGACAATTATCTCTTTCTTCGGCTGGAGTCTCATAGAACGGGTCCTCGAATGCATCTTGAAACGGATCCTCCTCAGCCTCCTCGTGTTGGATGTCGTTGGTGTCAATCCTGGACATGTAGTACACTCCCTGTCGAGGGATATCCTTCCCGTAAAGACTGGAGACTACACATCGCTTGGTTGGCGGATGATATGCGCATATGTCGATTGCGAGTGACTCGCAAAGGGCAGCACAATTGCTATGTGAAGAGACATGTTCGAAAGTAGTTCCTTGTCGGTACCAATTGCACCTGAATTCAACAACGTGCCCTGGTGAGATGGTTTCTCTGTGTCCGTCCACGCATTCTCGTGTAATATCTGGTTTTCCAAGGAACGAACCGAGAAGATGGGTAGCTCTAGATTTAATGGTGTCGAACGGTAAATGAGAATTGAGAAAGAGAGGATAGAGGACGAGATGAGAGTAGAAAAGAAGCGTCAGTGCGCAGTTAGCAAGTACCGCTAGTAATATAATCCGCACATAGGGATGAATAGGTGCTGGTCCAATACGTAGAACAGCCATCGTGCTAAAGGCTTAACCTAACTAAGGCGCAAATCGTAGTGCACTTCGAATGGTGTCAAAGAGGTAAATCGATGTTGTGTCTTGTCTAGTTCGGGTACAGCAGGGTTCCATCACATTATGTTTCTGGAACGAAATACCAAACACCTGACTCCCGAGGTCACACTGACCGACAGTCTCGTGTGAGAGTCAGACACTGGAATGATGTGGCGCATACCTTCAGCGGATTGGCCGAGATAGCTGTCTAGACCTTTCCAGATGATCTCAACCCGCGAATGAGAAGTCACCGTGTAAGCCGCATCTGTAGAAACGCGGCAAACCGGGCACATGGTAAATCTGACGTTATCTTGCTACTGCATCACGATAGATCATTCTAACCAAGCCCACTTCTTGAAGCGTACATGATCTTAACGCCACGAGCCATCCTTCCAGGTCGTCTGTAGCGCCATCGTTGCCGTCCTTGTTTGACTTAGTATTCATAATTCCCCGACTCAGATAGAAGGTTTTAATGATCAGAGTGGCAAAATAAGCCACTGATACCCATTTCAAAAGCTTCGGTATTCGTATTTTATCGGCAAAGATATAGCCCTGACGGATAATCAATTTTCGGTCGCAAACACTTTTCTTATTACGCTGTGGGGGGAAAAACGATAATATACTGCTATATGTCGATATCGCGCGTTGTTCCGTGTTCTGTGATGCGATCTAACCACTATAAAGGATACAAAGAACTAAATGCATCCCAGCCACACTGTCATCGGTCGTCATTGATGTAGAATCATAAATCATCCCTTAGAGCGTATTGATTTGAGCAGGAACTAGCAACGTAGATTATACAAAGGTCTGGGGACAGGGATAAGCCAGTGTTTGAATTGAAAAAGTCGCGAGGATGGTATATTGGCTTGATGAGCAACGCGTGACTTGCGCAGCTTATCGCTTGCACCAGGTCTGATCGCTTCTAAGCAGGGGCCCAAGATAAGACTCAGGAACTATTTCAAGAATTGTTAGTATTCTATTCCCAAAACACTGGGCATCAGGACACTTACTCTCAAGGCCATCCTGGAAGCTTCCACAGAGAGTTCCCCACTGCTTGTCGTTATCGCAGTTCTTGAACTGGGCCTCGGTCCTGGAGAGTCCGGGGGTTTCCTGGTAGTTCCACTCGCACCAGTTGTGAGTAGCCTACAAACACTGTTAGTAGTGAAACCAGCACTAGTCCGATATTATGAACTTACCAGGCAGCTGATGCCAAAAGTCTTGGAGTCAAAGGTAGGCTCCTTGCCAGCACAGTCTTCAACCTTGAAAACATCCTTAAGTTCGGCCCAACCCTCATCAACGATGGCCTTCGTGAGCTCAATGTGAGTGTTTCTCCAGTCGTTAGGGTTGTGGAAGGCGTAAGTGTCTTCGCCGTCGACCCACCACTGGTTGCAGTTTCCAGCCGGGTCGAGAGCATCGCAGGAGATGGCACCTGTGTCCTTGGCAACGGTGAGGGCATTGAAGCCAACACTCTTGGAAGAGACAATGCCGTTGGCCTTGAGGGCGCTGGACAGGATGAAGAGCTGGAGCTGTCGGTACAAAGTGCTAGCCTGAATGGTGAGCGAAGTGGTGACTCGTTGGGAGAATCCACCCTCACTGCAAGCAGCGAGGAAGATTTTATGGTCGCCCTGAATCAGCTTCACAGTCTCGAGAAGATTGTTCTGGTACTGCTCGACAAGCTTAGCCAGAGAAGAACCCATATTGCCAAGCTGAATGGCTCGGTCGTTTGCAGTTTGTGTCTTGGTCAAAGTTTCACCAAGTTTGCCCGCAAGATCGAAAGCAGAAGCAAGACCACCACGAATGAAACCGACAAGTGTACCAGCATCGCCAGGAACCAAACCAGCAAAACCAGAAACGATGGTGAGCGTTGAACCGAGGATGTTCATGAGATCGTTCTTTGGCGCGACGGCCTCGATTGGAGGAGCAACCTTGGCGACGATGGCGTCGATGGTTTGGCCGGCGAGAGATGCTCCATTGCTGAGAGCTGTAGAGTACTGGTTGAAAAATTGGTAGACGGTGTAAATATTCCAGAGAGCCTGCAATTCGTCAGTCTTCACATGAGGGTAGGGGAATGAAGTGACGTACATAGAATTGCTGGTTAGATTCATACTTTGATGCATCCTTTGTGTTAAATGGAGGGCAGGTATCACTAGTGATCAAGTTGCAGGTAAGACCAGTGAAGCCCTGAAAATCTGTTAGTGAAGAAATGCAATGAACATCTTAGCACTTACGTTGAACTGCAGGTAGCACTGGGCGAAACCAAGCTCCTCGCAGTTGGCCTTGGTACCATTCTCAGTGACCCAGTTATTGATGTATTTTTCCATGTCCACTACGTTTATTAGCTTTCGTCACATCTCTGAATAATCACGATTGCCAACTCACAAGCCTTCCAGCATTCTGCTTTCAATCCCGAAGAAGACGAAGGTGAGCAATCAACACCAGGAGCGGCCTCAACCGGGGCGGGTTCGGGAGCAGTCTCATTGGCTTGACGCTTGATCAAGGGACCAGCAGAAACGACTGAAGAAAAAGAAAGTGAGAGCAACGCGGTTGCAAGGAGAGACATGGTTGCTCTGTGATGTAAAAACAAGACCTAGAAAGAAAGACTATGCGTGACCAGCAGCGAATGAAAGGTTGCAAATCAGATCGGAAGATAATGCTCGAGACTAAGATTTATTACGTAGTATGAGCTGCTACCATATATATCTACATTCAGACAACATCCACATCGTTTGTCATGCGACCAATACTAACAATACTATAGCCGGCAGATGAACTTTATTATAATTGTTCAGTCACCGGAAGATAAACTCGCGCCAATAGCACAACACGTCAATTCATCCCACAGGAAGATACCGCCTTGGCAGGGCTTCAGGTTGAGAGAGCTGAACTTTAAGAAATGGGGAACTGGTCTTATCAGAATGAAAAGAGGAAAATGCATGACGTTCCTCGCTCTTTGAAACTGCCATTCCCATAATTTACGCCCCTGTCAAGGTTTCGGGATCCAAATAGGCACCTCGTATTACGCAAATATCCCTGTCGCTTATCCAGATATGGTTTTTGCACGGCCGATCGTACCGCGTGGTTTCAGGGTGTCAACTCTAATAGATTGTCGGTCCGAGAGTTTAACCTGGGGATTTCGCACTCAAAATCTAATTGAGTTCCTTGGCAGCTCTTTATGGCAACTATTTAGGTTTGCGGTCATACGGGACTTTTGATCATTGCCGAATTGCTTCACTTGAGACGAAAAGAACATGACTCGTTGGTGGAATTTTGAAACCGGCTAAGGCGTCACCGTTGGGGAGACCCTTGCACGGCGTCCCCACTTGTGACTGCTGATGGTATCACATTGGATGTGACACGCTTTTAGATGGGGTGTTTGACCTTATCTCCATTTGGCGACGTCGAAGATCTTGGCGAGTTGGATGGTTGATCTGCCGTGATGACATTGACAGATAAGATCAGAGGGAGAATCCTCATTTAAATCGACTCCGCTTAGTAAGGCAATGTGGAGGAGAAGAGATGCTATTGTTTTGTGTATATTCGAGAAGCAAGGACACCTGACTACAGGCATCAAGACTTCGTATGCCAGTTTCTGAAAAGTGATATATATTCATCTATACAGAGTCCCCCTGCAGCATCAGCGCAGTTATTGCCCATATCTAGCTCAACGTGTCTAGGAGAAATGTGGCACCCACGCCAGCCAGTCCACAGTGTGGTATGCTTGCTCAGGCATCGACGAAAGGCTATAAAACGTCAACCCGAGCACCGCCAGCCTTGAAACAACATAGCCAGCCACACCCATCCAAGACACAGTATAGACGATTATGTCGGCATAAACTATTCTCTCGATGCCATCAATGCTAAAAATCAGCAGGCTGACTGGCAGGGGCAACAGAGCAGCGACGAGGCCACCCAAGTTGAACCATCTCCAGAGAGACTTGATCAAAGGTGATCCAAACTCCCAGTTCCAGGCGGCCAGATGTATACATAGGAATCCAGTCGTTGAGATATATAGAGCATATGAGGACAAGCTTTGTTTCGAAGATAAGGTAGATAATGAAAACCCTGAGTCGTTCATTAATTCGCCGTAAAAGATCATGTCGACGATATCCGAGGTCCAGTCTGTGACTCTTTCTTGGACAACATTTTGGTCAAATTTGGCCAAATCATCCATTGATAAAACATTCATATCTGCTAAGCCTGTTCCGGTTGCTGGCTTACGTGCTAATACTCGCCGTGTCTCGACATTGAAGGGCTTGTTCCACCAGAACATGTGCATGATTACAGCACAGAAGATGAAAGCTAAAGTGGCTAGCTCCAATTGGGAGATAGTTAACCCCTGCACACGCCGTGCTATGCTTTGTACGACCAGCCATGTGCACTGAAGTATAGCGAATGTTTTGGTGATGACATCAGCTTTGCTCAGATCTCTTATCTCAGACTCGGGCATCCTGAACACGACGGATTCGTTGTCGAGATCGCCTGTCAAAATGTTAGACAGTGCCTCAGACGTAAGTTGACCAAAGTGAAGAGAAACTGAAATCGAGAGAGCTTACTTAGAGACTCAACGACTTTGGCTCCAAAATTGAAGGGGATTGTCTCCCTGCTTTCGGCTTCCAGGAGAGCCATAGATGCATCTTCATTCGTTGGCCCCGTATATCTTTGGGCCATATCTGCTTGTGATGGAGGATCATATGTAACGACGCCTCCCATCTGCACATAGAACGCGTGGGCCATGGTGTAGCCCCGTAACCTGATGCTGGTCAGTTTTCTGGCCCATCGTATATGAGCGGCCGAACCTAGCATTTCTCCCAGTCTTCTTTAATTCTTGGCTCGCCGTCGTGTATTGATCTACAGCCAGTGCGACTCCGAACTCTGGCGCAAGAGCAATAAATATCATCCAGGCAATTCTGCGTCCCCATTTTCGCCTCAACGGCCGTCTGGGCCAGATTGAAACGTCAGGGAGAAATCTGCATAGCTGCAGCGTGTGCCATTCACCTTGAATTTCTTCATGGGTTGGGATGTTGAGGTGGACACATTTCCAGGAGCAGACGATGAAAATGGATAAACAGCTCCATATTATACTCCAGGTACTTCTCTGTGGTGCGGGGGAGACCCATCCTACCATTTTGGTGCCCGTGTCATTCCCAGAAGTAGTGTTGGACTGTGCCAAGGCTATGCCTGGTAAGAGGGCAGCCAAAAGGAATGATGGAGTGATTGGAAGCATGATAAGGCTGTGAGGTATCTTACAGAATATGAAAACAAACAAGGCGCGGTTCTCTGTCACGGTGGGAGTACTGGCTTTAATAGTCCAGCCTGATTGTCTCTCCTCTGCCTGACCCCGATAATGGTCAACCAGCCTGTTTTCAGCTCTGTGGGACTTAGCTTGCCTTCAGTTAACAATGGCCAATAGCCACTCGTTTCTATCCAGAGTGGCAGTGCCAACAGACAACGTTTATGTGACTGGCGGTTAAGCTTACAGGGAGGGGGGTTGAAAAACCACTAAGATGATATCTTTCAAGCCATGAAACAGCCACCTTTGACCGATACGGAGTTATGACCATCTATTGGTATTTATATATTATGTGACACCATAACATTTCTTTCGCTCTTATCAAGTTGCTCAATTCGATAAGCCAGCAACACTCAGCCTGATTCCAGCTTTGTTAAAGCCGAGCTTTAGTCTTTTCAGAGGCCGACGTCCTCGCCTTCTTGGTCCACGGTACAAAACCACTCTTCTCATCAGGAAATGGAATATGCCGCAGAATGGGTCCATCAGCGACTAGAGGCACAGTTCTAACATCGCCAATAGTCTGTGCCTTCAATGCGGGCTGGTTAGGACCGATGCACATCTCCAAATTGAGTGCAGAAATATCCATCCATAGCTTTGCTGCAGCCTCTCGCTCATATTGATATGCTACGAAAACTGTGCGCAAGTCTCGCTCTGAGGGATTGGGTTCAGAGCGAAGAAGGCGTTGAAGTCCGTTTACTAAGCATATAGCGTCCTCAATGCCACAGCATGCTCCGGCGCCTCTGATAGGGTTCATCTGTTACATGTCAGCTCGCGCTACAGGTGGAATCAGTCAGTCTATGGGCATACCTTGTGAGCAGCATCTCCTACCAAAACCATGCGACCCCAATACCACCACGGCAGCACGCCCTCATCAAAGTTCGCACTTCCACCAGCAATCTTTTTCTTCCATAAATCACCAAAGGTAACACCCTTACCGACAGGAACATCCAACCAAGGTATTGCTTTCTCTTCTGCGTCATTTTGGGCAAAGTGCGTTCGCTCCTTGGTCGTGGGGATGCGGTGATAAACAAGAATTTGGGCTTCTCTCAGGCCCGTGAAAACCTGAACGTGGGCGTCATCCTGATAAACGTTGATATTTCGGCCGGCCTCAAGTTCTTTCGGCATCAGAGCCTTGGCGAATACGCCGGCGTGCGATGCTGCGAATGGATTTTGGTTCTCGTCGAAGAGGCCTTTTGGTGCTTTTGCTTTCATTTGATCTCGGACACTACTCCAGACGCCATCAGATCCAACGATGAGGGATCCGTCTTCCCAGGTACCATCGGCAAACTCGGCTCTGACGCTGTTCTCGCGGTTAATTATGTTGACGAGTCGCTTGTTCGTCTTGACGTGTTTCTCCTTGTTTTTGAGTGCGCCCACCAACGCTGAGGCGAAATCTGCTCTGTTGTAAATGGTCATAGGATACCCAAACCTAGGGCTATCAGTGTATGAAGGCATCAAGGGAAGGGCGGTTGCTGCACTCACAATGTTTTGAGCTGCTCGAAACCGCGGGAACGATGAATGACCTCGCCCTCGAGTGACATATGTACGGCTTCTAGCATCGGCTGAGCAACTGCTTCCACTGCTTCCAGAAGACCCAACTGATGAAAGATGCGCATGATATGGGGCCACAAGAAGAGTCCGTAAGCTGGGTCTGGAGGAATTTGCGATCGCTGCTCGACAAGCACAAAATCGATACCCGAGACTTGAAGGGCGTGGGCGAGGACCATACCCGCCGGCCCAGCACCGACAACGATGACTTTGAAAGACTCCATATTTTTTTTAGAGTTATTTCCTACCCCAGATTCCGGGAAAGGAAGAGAAAAGATTGAGATTGATTCTGGGGAACTGGGTCAGCACGATAGATAATTATGTTGCAATGGATCTCAAAGTCGCCGGCCGAGTCACGCTCAACAAGTCCGTTCTGTTCCAATCAAAAGGGGTTCTCGCCTGAAGGATCGGACTTTTTGTCGCGTGGAACGGAGTTTTTTCTTGCCATGGCTTAGCGCTGACGAGAGCGAGTTGCTGTTTGCGCCCGTGAGAAGTTGTCTTATCGAGTAAATTGGCGGGTACTAATTTTGCTAATCATCAGGCCTCTTTTTAAGTGGTTGATTTACCATTTGACGCGAATTTGACACGTCGTGTCTGCCCGAATGACCGAACATTGTTGGACATGTCTCACCCTAGAGAAATATTATAATCACAACGTAAGCTCTCAGTCGATCCTATTTTATTATTGAAGCGATAAGACTTAAACTATATATCGTTAGGCGAGTAAGACTCACATGCAAAATATTTGATATATAGAAATTTCCGAGTAATTATGGGCTATGCTCTTGAATTCAAAATGTTGTTGGAAATGAAGTTTTTATTTCACAATTAAAATATTAAAAGTTAAAAAGAGAATTCGAGAATTGGGTTAGTTACGGCGAATATCCAATTATTCTCGTCTCGCAGGATATACTTCACCATATTCGCAACATAGTCGGTTTGAACTCAGTTTACTAAAGCAACTGGACCAAACTTCACAGCACAAGACTTGTGGCTTTGATATGTAATTGCTAATCGATCTTTCTTCTTCTTCTCCTTCTGGTTCCATACGTATTCTTTCTCTTCGCAGTAAGAAGATACCACTCGTCTGGTAAGCTTTCTAATTAGGTGGAACGCCTGCATTGAATGACACGCTGAGATTACTCGAGAGGCGCCTTTTCTTGCATTGTATGATAGATGGCTAGACTATGTAACAAGACTATCATAGACACAATACAACTAGAACAGCCCCCTCTAGTCAATCGGCCGCTGTGTATGTGCTGGACGTCGTTTAAGCCTAGTCAAACTAAGGACTAGCAGTCTCCGTTAGGTCGCTAGCTACACATGATTAACTACTTTGGGAGTCGAAGAACTACACAGATCCGTATTATTTAGTCGGCATTTCCGACAAGACAATCTATATTACGTTACTTGTTTCATATATCTAAGTCGTTACCATGTCCAACCCTTTTACCCATAAACGCAACCAATTAACTTAAGTCAATCCAAGGAAGAGCGGCAGAGTGAATGCGCAAGAAACCTGAACAGCCAAAGGCACAATAGCATAAGTGCCAGCAGAGAACTTGCCTGGAGCAATAGTCCAGCCCCAAGGCGCGCCAAAAGACATGTACATCATACCAGCCGCGATGACGATGCAGATGAGGAAAGTCCACTTGAAGCGGTGCATCATCTTGTTGAGGCCGATGTAGATACCAGTAGGACCCAGCTCCTTAGATGTTGACGCCCACTCGATGTTGACGGAGAAGGCGTGGCAGAGAAGAGCCTTGGCACAGTTGATGCTGATACCACCAAAGAAGAGAAGAAGGAAGGGGAGCCACTTGGCGGCCTCAAGAATGGCGACCCAGAATGACATTTCTTTGAGACGGTGACGAGTCATGCTGGTGGCGATAGAGGCCACACCGTTGAAGATTACCAGGAGAGACACCCAGATACCCCATGATGGAGTGTAGAACTGGTCGAGGTCTTGGAAGAAGAGACCGACGAGGATGTAGTTGGCCAGAGTGAGAAGCAGACCAGCAGCGATGGCATAGTCTAAAGTCATTAGCTTAATACATGATAGATCGGATTAGTGGCGAGGACTTACAGGTAAAGATGTAGGCAATGATGGAGACCTTGCTGCTGACTGGCATGTTGCTCCAGAGGAAGCGGAGGAAGAGTCGAGTGACGGGACCCTTGTAGATCCATTGGTAACTGTATCCAAAGTCAGCAATCGCCCATGGAGGGTCCGAACTTAAGAAGACTTACAATGGGTGGAAGACAAGCTCGTTACATCCGTAGGCATACTTCTCCCATCGGTTCAGCTCATCATAGACAGTCAAAGACACACCCTCTTCGAATCCACCATTATGATAAGTCGCCAAACGACAAACCATACCCGCCATCTGAACTCTCAGACTGATATCGAAGTCCTCAGAAACATGTGAGTCGGACCACCATTTTGTCACCTTATCGGAAGGATCAACAAAGGCAACGCTCTGAATGGCTCTCCAGCGAATGAAAGCGTTGTGGCCGACAAAAGGTGCAACATCACCAGTGCCAACACCATACTTGATGGCAGTGTAGACGATGTTGGTGAAGTACGTGATGCCGTTCTCGAAGATGTTGTGAGCAACTTGCATGACACCTGAACCGTGCTGGAGAATAGCAACTTCAGGACTCTCGTACATCTCAAGAGCGCCGTAGAGGAGACAGTCAATGGGAACGCGGGTATCGCAGTCAATGAGAAGGATGATCTCACCCATGCGGATGTTTCCCTCAGCCCAAGTCTTACCCTCATCAGCGTCAACCATGTTCTGCAGAGCCTGATCATAGAGTCTATCATCATCCTCAGCAGTGAGATCATCATAGCTGCACCCCCGACTCTGACACTCCAGCTCTGTAAGACGAAGCATCTCGTCCTCAACACGGTTTGAGAAAGCAAGACAGTAGTTCATGTTACTGGCCTTCTTGAACTTTCCCTTGCGCACGAAACCAAGCTTGTTGGCGCGGCCTTGAGGACTGACTTCGCTTTCGTCTTGGTTGTCGACTTCAGGGTCAACGGGAGGGGAGCGCTTGAACCAGGAGAGGAAGCTCTTGCTCTTGGGGTTCTTCTTGTTGGGGAGACGGGCACAGTAACCGATTCCGTTCTCACGGTAGTATTGCTTACGAGCGGCGGCGAGCTCAGGCTGGATGCATTGCATACCGTCGTCATTGATGTAGACGGATGCAGTACCACCTTGGTTCTCGTAGTGTTCAATGGCGGCCATGACTGAGACCATGGTTGGAACAATGACACTGCGAAGAAGTCAGAATACCTTGTGACAATTCGAGATGAGCGTTTGGCTTACCCTCTGAGACCCTCCTTATAGACTGGCATCTGAACGGTGATGTGAGGCAGTTGGTAATCACGATATCGCTTTGGGTTGGGCTTGATGGCTATAACCCGAATTAGTAGATTCTCCGCGAGAAGAGGCTAGGCACTCACCAGAGTGGAATTTTGAGTTCCTCAAGCATATTCCAGCTGGAAGAAGCAGTTGGAAAACACTACTGACAACGACGATGAAGAAGAACTGTGACATAGTTAGTAAACTCAGTCAGAAGTTCCAGACAAGGCTTAGCTTACCAGTGACAAAACACACAGAGGTGGAATTACAGCAACCAAGGCGAAACGGGTGTAGTCACCATCCCAAGACCATTGTCGAAGCAACTACCTTTTGTCAGTCATCATATCACCTAACTCAAACGAACCATTGAGATGACTCACTCTCGAAACACCAACACTCTGTGTGAGAATGACTAGCATGATAACAATACCGATTCGGAACGAGTGAACGAGAAGAGTTGGACGCTTGAGCTCCTGGCCCTCAATGTCCTCGTCTTCGTCACCTCCCTCCTCGACCTTGAAAGCGGCCTGGTAAATCTCATTCTTCTCATCAAGGGCACCACGAACTGGCGTGGGCGCGCCATTGATAGATTGCTCTTCTGTTTGGGCGAGCAGACCATGAGGCATGTTGGGGCCAACAATCTGTCAAAGGTTAGGACTTGGTCTTCTTGGAGGGCGACAGTAGACTTACGAAACCTAGCATCTGCTTCTCAACATTGTGTGCAGCTGTGAGAACAGTCTTTGCCTCGTGAGCCCAGATAAGCACACATCGTTCTTGAACGACGATGCATGCGCTGGTCAGATGCACAAGTGACTCCTGAACATCTGCAAGACTCTGGATAATGGGGATACGAGCACCAGTATCTTCATTCACCAGACTCGCTTGGTCAGGCTTGATGCTGTCAAGAACTGAGTTGGTGACCTCAGAGTTCATAGAGACGATAGCAGTCTCATTGAGGCGGGTGACGGCAGCGGCCAAGTCTGGGCTTGGGTCATCTGGGTTGTAGATGTAACCGCCCTCTGGCTTCTTGAGCGCAATGCATGTTGATGCCCAGCCGCTGGTGATGGCGGCAGAGGCAGGTTCATCAAACCATCCCAGAAGAGTGGCACGGCGAGCAATGTACTTGGCCACCTGGGGATGTTAGTAGTGTTGGTGCAGATGGGGATGAGATGGGTGTAGTGGTATGGGCACTCATCAAGATAACCAACATGGTATAGAATGAGTGCATTGGGATAAGAAGGAATGCATGCAGCGTAGGATCGGCAGAAGGATGGAGTCGGGATGAAACAAGTGAGGGAAATGACTTACAACTGGCAGATCCGAAGCCGCAGCATCGGGAATCTGCATGGCAGCAGGCGTACCCGAGTATGAGCTGTGAGCGGATCTCGACGGGGGAGATCTTTTCATGGGCCATTCCGGAGCCTTTGGCGTAGCATTGAAGTAAGAGGCATGATCCCCTGCCTCAAGTCTCTTGAGAGTAGCAGCGTCTGTAGCAGGACTGGACGGTCGAGTCGCAACAGACTCTATGAAGCGAGAGGCAGACTTTTCCGAAGTCATCTCGGAAGCCATGGCGAGAAAGAATGAAGTGAAGGAGGAATGTCCTTCTTCAAACGAAGGTGAAGCTCTGCCAGGGGTGCGGGGGATGGTAGAAGAAGAGGACACGGCCAAGAAAGGGGAAGAGTCTCAAGGTGAAGACGGGTCAAGTATGTTAATGAATGCTTCACGCAACACGGCTTATCCGGAAATCTAGATGAAACTCGACTGTAAGCACAGAGTCTCGATCTAGTCTGCAGCTCTGCATCTGTAAGCGTCAGACAATCAGGCCGCAGTATCTTTTTCAGCTGGCATTTGCCTCGTAAAACTTTCTTGTTTGTTGGGACAACCACAGCCATGCATCTCAGCACGTAACACAAACGCAACGCATCGAAAACCTTGTCCGTCACTGCATCAGGTCCAGCCCCCTGGATCGGCTCCGAGAAGGGCCGTGTCAGTCACCTCTAGCGAGCTGATGCCAAGTTTGCAAGATAGTAACCATAACGACGGGGCGAGAATGGATGCTGTACCCGCTGCTCGATAAGAAGAAGAAGAAAAAAGAATTCTGAACGCTTGAGCTGACGGTGATGGGGCTTCATGTTGGTGACAGGGCATTCTGCTTGTGATAATGACAAGGCGTGGCCACGATATCACGGCCAGTTGGTCAAGGAGCGAAAAGCGAGTGGCTAAGTGGGTATATCCAGTTATGGTTACGAGCAAGGTCGCAGAAGCGTCATGTAGTTGTGCGGCGTCTAATTAAACTGTGAATAATCTCTCCGGCCGGATGAGCTAATATTAGAAAAAACACTCAAGCACGTGTATTTAGGCAAGATATGGCCAAGGCAAGGGACCCAATGAGAGGAGGAGAAAAGAGCAATCAACTGAAAAGATTGTAACCTATAAGCACGTCGTTTCAGTTGACAAGGTTGGTAGATAGCATAGACTGATATGGTTCGGGGATAGTGTCATTCGCGGGCCGGATGCCGCGAACAAGGCTGGTTAGTATTGGTTGATACAGGCGGTTAATACGAAAGGGAAAATACCTGAATATCTTAGATAACGTCCCGTCCCTGGTCTCAGTCTCTTGGCAAGCCGGGGATCCATAACCGCTACCCACTTTCCTTCAGGGATGTTAATTCTCTTGCCCAGGATGGCACGGCCTAGCTTCCTCTTTGACATCTAGTGGCATTCTTGGCTGGTAGCATCGCATATGAAACCTGCATGGTCCCTTTGCGGAAGGTTCCTAGCCTGGCCGTTGTCTCCTCGGCCAAAAAGCCCCCATGCGCCGGGCCGCAGAGCCTTACTGGTATCGACAAATCATAGCGCTGACGGTTTCTTGTGGCGTTGCCACTGACACAATGTTATCTTGCTAGCGGCAGCCTCTCGGAAGATATCAGCAAGCTAATGGCGAGACTGGATATGTCTCAACACTTTGCTACGATTGCCACGTTGTTGTGCTTGCATTTCAGCTTGGTTGGGATATGCCGTATAATCATCCCAGAAGATACAGTAGACTAGATGATGGTAAGGTGAGCTTACGCGATAAACAAACTCTCGAGGTGCTTGCCTGGGTCTAGACCAGGTGTGATGCGATCCCTGCATCGTCTCGTAATTCTTGATGGAAGACTTGTGAAGCGCTTTGACAGACAATGAAAATAATGACCAACGAAAACAAGATTGCCATTTAACAGAGACTGCCTTGAACAAATAATTAATTCCGTCTTCTCTTCACTCCCTGGTCTCTTTTACAAACCAAACATTGGCAATCTCCACTTTTGGTCCCTAATGGAAGGCTCGAGGACTGCCACGGCCGCTGAGGATTCTTCCTCTCAGCGAGTTAATCCCTTTGCTACGCCTGGCGTTGAATCTGCCGAGAACCCATTTGCGACCCCAGTTGCTGCGACGCCTGCTGCAGAGTCTGTGGCATCGCGACGTTTAACACAGAGGAATGCTTCTTCATATGAGAGTATGTTTTAATTCTCTTGCGTTTTATGACTTGCCATTGACATTGGGTAGTATCTGGACCTCGTCGTCGCTTCAAGAGCAGTCGTCTTCAAGGCGAGTTTGAGAAGCCATGGCTAGAGCAGAAGAAGAAGCAGTGGAACTGGGATAGCACCATTTTCTACACATGCATCTTCATCGGTCTCGGTAAGTTGACCCTCATAACTTTCTCTTCACTCACTAACATTTCATCAGGCATTGGTGGTTATCTCTGCTGGAAGGAGACCACAGGCGTTCCCAACCATGAGTACTGCCTGGTCATGGACGACAGCTTCCAGAACCTCAACAACTGGAACCACGAAGTCCAAATGAACGGCTTTGGAAACGGTGCCTTTGACTGGACAACCGACGATGAAGCAAACTCATACGTCGACGCCCAAGGCCTGCACATCGTCCCTACCATGACCCTTGAGAGCACTGACATCACCCGCGATCAGCTCCTCAACGGCTTCACGGTCAACATGACCACCAACAGCAAAACCTGGGGAAAATGCACCGCAAAGGATACAAAGAAGGTCGAAGACCGCTGGCCCTGCTCAGCACGTAGTAACGCCACGCTCGGTCAGATAATCAACCCCGTTCGCTCAGCGCGTCTCAACACAAAGGGTAAGAAGACCATCAGGTACGGCCGCGTCGAGGTCACGGCGCGGATGCCAAAGGGTGACTGGATGTGGCCGGCTATCTGGATGATGCCCCAGGATGATGTCTACGGCGCGTGGCCCAAGTCTGGTGAGATTGACATCGCCGAGAGTAGAGGCAATGACGCGAAGAAGTATCCCATGGGGAACAACCTCGTCTCGTCGGCGCTTCATTGGGGCACTGCTACGGAGAATGATCGCTGGAGGAGAGCTTATGGTGAATGGGGAGGAAAGCGAACCATCTATTCTGAGGGCTTCCACGTCTATGGCCTTGAGTGGAGTGAGAAGTATCTCTTCACCTGGCTCGACGGTCGTCTTCGAGTAAGTTATCCCAGCACCGTACCTCTCATGGCCAGCCGGCACTAACTCCCACCAGCAAGTCCAATTCTTCGACTTCACCAAGAACAAGAACCTCTGGACCTACGGCGAATTCGCAGGCGAGTCCATCAACGGCTCCATCCCCGTCGATCCCTGGAGCAGCACCGGACGCAAAAACACCCCCTTCGACGAATCGTTCTATCTGATCCTCAACGTCGCAGTCGGCGGTACCAATGGCTGGTTCCCGTAAGTCTCTCCCCATTTCCCCTGCGACGCTGATCTGACATGTCCACTTTTTGGATCTGTCGGTCGCGATCTCATCCACTGCGGGGGATCTTGGCTAACACGTTTTTCTTCTCAGTGATGCAATCGGTGATAAACCCTGGGCTGATAGCAGCGAGACCCCTATGCGTGACTTTTGGAAGGCCAACGACACCTGGCTGCCCACCTGGGGTCCTGTCAAGGATCGTGGTATGGTAGTCAAGTCGGTTAAGATGTGGCAGGAGGGTGCATGCTGAGTGGTTACATCTCGGACACGTGTGGCTTGGTTTACGGAATAATGTCATGTCTATAGTGTTATCTCTGTTGTGTATTCTGTGCTGGTTTGGCCTATAATCTTACATCGAACGGGGGAACTGTTTGGGTCTAAATTCTTACAATAGAGGTCTAATTGGCGGTATCGAGATTCCGTTATCTATCACTTTTAGCCACTTTGCTCTCGATCTCTGCGTAAGCATCGGATAATCTTCCAGATTTGCTCATGCAAGTCCTGCATCGCCGTCTTACTCTGCCCCTGAAAGCTGACTGCATTCGCTGCAGGGAGCGGACGAAATGCCCAATAGTATAATATCGCAGTCAATCGAAAAGATTACGGTCCAAGCCACTCGGCAAAGAAACGCGGCTTACAATTTAGTGGACGTATATGTGAAAGGCATATCATCCTCTATAGTTCGCGAGCAATAATTCACAGGGCTAAAAATCTCCGGTTTAGTGTGTGTGTGCTGTCACAGCGCTAAAATAGCATCTAAACAGCCACTAGAAAATAGCACAATGACCACAGCTTAAAATAAAATCTCCGCCAAGCGAAACTCCTCATGGAGACGGACGGCGGTCACAACTAAGGGCTGAGAAGAGTTTGGTTTGATAACGCTGCAGCTAGCAAAAAGCAGTACTCAACCCCGTCTTGTCTCATGCAGAACTTTTGATTGCAGCCTCGTGTTTTTACTCTGCAGCCAAGGAAAAAAACTCAGTGGGTTGGTTGCATCCAAGAAAAAACAGGGCCTTCTCACCTCGGTTAGTCCACCAACGTTGCATCGACAAACCCGGATATATCCACTTTAGAGCATCTCGGAGGGCTACCAAGCAAGGGTTTTACAGACAGGACAGGGTTTTTGATTCTCTACCTGGCCAGCCGCAAACCACACCTAAATAGGAGCTATCTTGATGTCAGCACCCACTCGCACAGATCGAGAGATTAACAGTCCCCTGTGCCGTCAGCCGCTTAGATCCTGACCCTGACCTTGACCCTGTCGATCAGAGAACCCTCTATCGCTCAGTCCCTCCGCGGATGGTAGCATCCAAAGTGCGTTGGCAAAGTCTAATGTGCAATGGCCAAGTCGGGCTCGGCAATCTAGACCCCGTGGTGCAGACCGGAGTCATACTGGCCTGACTGTCCTGTAAAAACTCTTGTCTTAATCACAAGCCTTAACTCCAAGACAGCTATACTGCATATCGTCTCGACGCGCCCGTAGACGTGCATAATCACCCACCGTCTTCATGTGCTTAGCAGTCAGCATCTTAATATCTTGGAGACGGAAAATGGCCTGACATGAATTATTGAACACGAGATTAAGACGAAGGGGGGGATTCTAGTCGAAGGGATGTGGGCATGATATACCCGAGGAGCTGAGCCGTGCTGCAACTGATATATGGGCAAGGTGCCGCAATCTCACTTGTGCTTCTGCATGGGAATCCCTAGAGATCCTTGACCCTTCACAGCACACACAGTCGTTCCTGTTCGTTCCAGTCTGTCGTTACGCCCACTTTCGTTTTTATCATGTCGCTTCTTCGCTTTGCTGCACTCAGTGCAGCGTTCCTCCACTTATCCTCTGCGAGCGCTATCGTTCGCAGGGATCTGACACCGCCCGAGACCCCGAGAGAGGGCTGGTCGTACCTGGGCTGCTACATTGATAGCGTCTCAAAGCGCGCGCTCGATGGCCCTGTAAACTATGATACTGAGGGTCTGACCGCGGAGACCTGCGTGGCCCATTGTGCAGGTCTTGGCTATGCCTTTGCTGGTATGGAGTACGCTCAAGAGTGCTGTAAGTGACATCTCTGGTACATGAATGTGAATTGTGATTGACTGTTTCAGTCTGCGGCAGTAAGAGGCCTACCACTAAGACCAAAGAGGCTGATTGCAGCATGGCATGCACTGGTGATAAGGATCAGCCTTGTGGTGCTGGCGATAGACTCAGTGTCTTTGGCAAGGACTCCGCTGCAGGTCCAGAACCAACTGGCACTGCTACCTCTACCAAGTCAGCTAGCGCTACCACTGGCCCAGTTGCCACTGATCTGCCTGAGGACTGGTCGTATCGTGGCTGCTACATTGACCCTCCTGGCCGTGCCCTCTCATCTTTCGGTACCTCATCGTCCCAGACTCCCGAGAAGTGTATCGCCACCTGCATTGAGAATGGCTTCAAGATCGCTGGTCTTGAGTATGCCGAGGAGTGCTACTGTGGCAATTCCCTCAACAACGCTGCTTCCAAGACCACAGAGTCTGACTGTAATATGGCTTGCAAGGGCGATGATAGTCAGATGTGCGGTGCTGGTAATCGTCTGTCCCTCTACTCCAACGGGGACTTTGAGATCAACCCCATCCCCAAACCCCAAGAGGACAATCTCCCTGGTGACTGGGAGTACAAGGGCTGTGTTTTTGACAACAACAACCCGTATGTTCTTCAGTGGCTGTATGAAGATTCAGGTAGCTATGCTACCAGCAACATGACCATCCCAACCTGTCTCGCCCGCTGCCAAAAGTTCGGCTACTCTGCCGGTGGCGTTGAGTACGGTCGCCAGTGCGTCTGTGGTGATCTCAAAGCCGTCGAAGCCAAGGGTGATATCTGGAAGGATGATAGCTTCTGCAGCATGGCCTGCCCTGGTAACCGTAACTACACATGCGGCGCAGGAAACCACATCAGCTACTACGAGTGGACCGGCACTTCTCTCAACACCTTCCACTACGCCTCTGGCCCTGCTGCTGGACGCTACGACCACTTCTCTACCTCTCCTATCATTCCTCTGATCAGCTCTGTCAACATCAACAACAAGGTTGTCTTTGTCGAGAAGCACGGTACATCAGAGGATAACACTGAAGGTTCGTTTGAGTTTGACTACTCTACCAACACCTACCGTGAACTTGCTCTCAAGACTGATGTCTTCTGCTCTGCTTCTTTCACCCTTCCTGACAAGGCTGGCCGTATCATCAACGTTGGTGGATGGTCTGCTGAGTCAGTCTATGGTATTCGCTTCTTTACTCCTGACTCACCTCAAGGAGTTAACAATGGCACTAATGTGTGGGAGGAGGATTACACGCAGCTGCGTCTCTTTGATCCTCGTTGGTATCCCACTGCCATGGTCCTTTCCAACGGTTCCATTCTTGCCATGGGTGGAGAGTCCGGCTCCGATGCTCCCATGGTTCCCTCGGCTGAGGTTCTCCCTCACCCTCCAGGTGTTACTAAGTCGACTTACCTCGACTACCTTGAGCGCGCTGAGAAGATTGGCCGAACTAACTCGTACCCTCACATGGCTATCTTGCCCTCTGGTGGTATCTTCTTCACTCAATTCAACGAGTCTCGTATCCTTTCTCAGGTCGACTTCCATTCTATCCAGAAGTTGCCCGATATGCCTGGTCAGGTTGACAACCCCTTGACTGGTCGCAACTACCCTCTCCAGGGTACTATGATGCTCATGCCCCAGAAGGCTCCATTCAGTGATCCTCTTCAGATCCTCATCTGCGGCGGCACTACTCATCAGCCTGGAAATGAGGCTCTTGACAACTGTGTCACCATGGCCCCTGATGTCCCTGGTGCTGAGTGGACTATCGAGCGCATGCCTTCCAAGCGTGTCATGCCCAACATGGTCGCCCTTCCTGATGGTCGCTACCTCATCGTCGGAGGAGCTCAGGTTGGCCGTGCTGGCTTCGGTCTAGCTGACAAGTCCAACTACAACGCTGTCATGTACGACCCGTCAAACCCCATCGGTCAGCGTATGACTGTGCTTGCCAACACTACCATTGCCCGTATGTACCACTCTGAGGCCACTCTCCTCAGCAACGGAAAGGTCCTTGTCTCTGGATCCGATCCCGAAGACAAGGGCGCTCATCCTCAGGAGAAGCGCATTGAGTATTTCTGGCCTGATTATCTTCTTTCTGGTGCAGCTCAGCCCAACTTCACCCTTGCTAAGCGTGACTGGGTTTATGGTGAGAGCTACACTTTCACCCTCACTTCTGATCTGGAGGAGGGCGCTTCCAAGATGCGTGTTTCTCTGATGGCATCCGTTGGTGCTACTCACGGTGTCAGCATGGGCCAACGCACTCTGTTCCCTGACGTCTCCTGCAGTGGTAGGACCTGCACAGTGACAGCTCCTCCTAATGCCTTCATCTCCCCTCCCGGTTGGTATCAGATGTTTGTCCTCGATGGACCTACTCCTTCGCACGCCATTTGGGTCCGAATTGGCGGCGACCCAGGACGTCTGGGTGAGTGGCCTAAGCTATCTGGTTTCACTCCCCCAGGCATGGGTGGGATTTAGTGATGCATTGCAACCAGAAGCAGTTGCTTCTACGACAGCATGATCTATCTGATGGAGCATACGACGATCGTTCGCGAGTTTTTTTTTTTTTTTTTTTTTTTTTTTTATATTATTTTTTCTTTGATCTTATTAATTCTGGGTCGATGGCCCGCACGTGTAGCTTAGCTAGCTGGATTTCGCACGCTCACAACAGCGTTGCGCAGAAATGTTTCATTTATGTATTTCCATGATTGTATATATTCAATTGTATTCTTACATGGACACTTGGTCCTGGGACCTCCTGCAACATGTCAGTCAGATTAACGTGACTATGCCAGTCGAGACGTCTTAACAATTGGCAACCTTTGTCTTCCCTACCGGGGCCTAGTGAAACTTAGCGGCACAAATCTATTAGCCCGGGTAAAAGAAGAAAGTCAGAGCACGTTTCACGTAGAGTCGAAGGGTCAGGGCTGGAAATGAGGAGGTTGGGGTTACTGATAAGGATCGCGTTTTGAGCAACACGAAAACGACGCGGGTGTATCTCGCGTGTCTAGCATCTTGCGCTATAGGGTAGTTTTATCGATGGCGACGAGACGAGAAATCGTAAAGCAGAACGGAAAAAGCAGAAGGCCTTCCTGCTAAAGATTAAATAAGTTGAGAGATTATATCTTAGCTAAAGCGAGGCTTTCTCTGGAGTTTTAATGCTAAAATTGAGTTACTGCTTCGTCTTTGGTGTTTTAATGCATTCGTGGAAATTAACTATATTTTGCGTTAAATTGGAAATTGATAATCTCAGGATTAATCCGCTAACTTCCTCATTATCTTAATATAAGCCAGAAACTAGTGTTTTCTATATAATTATTCAGTTAATAAAAGAAATCTCTCTGGAATAGGCAACTGTTTGAAAATATCAAGGCAACTCTTTGCTGCGGCACTTAGTCTAGCACTATTTACCGTGCTAGTTTCGAGATTAGTATCCAATTATAAGGCAAGATGGCCGAGCGGTCTAAGGCGCTGTGTTCAGGTTCGATTCGAACTAGTAACGATTCGCAGTCTCGAAAGGGGCCTGGGTTCGAATCCCAGTCTTGTCAGCTTTCTTTTTGTCTTTTCTCCTTGAATCCTTTTGCTATTTGGCACCAATTCTCACTGTCCATCCAGTATTTAAACCATGTCGCGGCTGCGGGAAACAAGCTTGGCGACTCTCCACTATACTTGCACCCACGGGTTATCCATATAGCGAGGTCATTCAGAACTAGTATTATTGGGATATAGTCCGACATGGCAATCTTCTGGATCGGCAATATATCGGTCTTTATTTCCTCTAAAAGTTGATAAAAAGAGTTTGGATATACTAACTCTTTTTTATCAACTACTAGCCTACGGTATCATCAAGTAACTTGTCCATGAGCTCCCCCTCAATCCTATTGTACCAGTCCTGTGTCTGATATCCATGAGATACAAGGGCTTGAAGGCCCTCGAGAATGAAATTCTGACAATTCCAATCGCTGCGTTTCTCTTGATTCTCCACGGGAGTGGCTGCGACAATATTGACCGGCTCTATTTCATGACCTTTCTGGACCATCACAGCTCCGGCATTGACGTGGTTGATACAAGTGGCCTCGAGACACCAGTCCATCTCCGTGTGGCTTCTATCGACCCTCCAGGGATCCGTTTCTTCCTCGTGTTGTATATGGACAGTTTCGTGAAAATTTGGATCCTCTGGGGACGTGAAATACACGAGGACATGCCTTGCAAAGTACACATCAGGGGTTCCCCTAAAGATAAATATGGTCATGCAAACAACAGACTGGTTCATTATATTTTCTGTAGAGGGGGGCTCGAGGTTGTACTGCATAGGCCGACTAATACGAATTCCGTTGATGCAGGAACTCCCACAAAGAGACGATAAAAACAGGGGAAAAGGAAAAGAACTTGGGGTGTACGGATACTGGCCCTTCTTTATACTACCCAATAATCCATGCCCTGGGACGTGCAGGTGTGCAATCCCCGCATTTCTGTTGCAATCAGTCCACCTACAGTAGAATGAACCCCCTGATCTGACAAGTCTAAAAGTAGATCCAACATCAAGTAGCAGCAGCCAATGATCGTCAAGTTATCCTTGAACAGGATGCTGCCACTGCTGCCATCCAACCCACGCCTGAAAGATAGATACGGCCAATGCCAGTGCACCCAGTATGATTGCGATGGCTACACCTCCGAGCGTTGCCATCATGACATAACGTGCACCACTTTTCCTTTCTAGCCATTTCTCCAGATATCCTCGTGGCGTTGGATTATCAAGCTCTTCATAGAGATCCACTAATCTTGACTCGAGGTAGTAATACCCACAAGAGTTCTCGCCTGCGACTTGATATGCTGACGGCTCAAAACGAAGACAATCTGGGTCTAGGTTGTGCTTCGAGATCAGCGAGCGAAGAAGGATCGTTGCATCTGTTGTTGAAGGGAATAGTGTCCTCTGAATTGAGTTTAAAATTTCGATTGTGATCTCTCGACATATGTAGCTCCTTGATGGACTGTGTTAGCAAGTTCAGGTACACGCATGCTTTGTATAAGGTTTTTTGGGCATATATGACTTTCAGCCCTGAACATTAATAAAGAACACATATGGTATACGCATGCCGGTACTTACTTTGCATCCTTCTGGCTGGCAATAAGGGTCTCTTTCAGAAATGATGCATGGTGAAAGAGTTCGACTGTTCCATCTTTTTGGTTCAGTTTCAGATGGTTTGATAACTCGTTTGTTGGAACGAAGCGAAGTCGAGCGACTTTGGATAGTCTTCGCGCAGTCACTCGCTCGTTGATTCGGCGGAACGTAGCAGCTCCCTCATCAAGGCCAGAGTAAGCAGAGGTCGGAAATATGCTGGAGATGAACTCGGGCCAGGTCATGTCATGGGCCCATGTTAGCGGCTGTAGACCAGCCTCCAGAGTATCTACCGATCTCGCTTCGAGGGAAGAAGTTGTCATCGTCATAACCCGCATAGCGAGGTCCAGTGCTCTGTTTTGGTCTGCAGGTACGGGCATCTGGTCTTTGCTCCGATTTGAGAAACACATAGACGTCAGCTCCGACCTCTTCTTATCTGGATTCTCTTTCAACAGGCGAATAATATCTATCACCTGCGTGTGGCTTTGTAGTGCCGGAGGAGCTTCTGCAACGATTTCAGGAACATAGTCGGCTGTGGATTTCTTGTAGAAATCGAAGAATAGTTTCATTTTATTCCATCGCACTCCAGGACATAGTTGCGGTGTACAGGGTTGCTTTCCGGGCTCGACCTTGCAGGATTCGCACAGGTTCCAGTTCCATAATACCCTGACAAGATCCTGGAGATCTTGATCTGTGATAGTGTTGAGAGGATATGGTGAAGGAAGGTCAAACATTGGTAGTTTCTAGAGTACTCGATTCTAGAAGGACGAGAATCGCTTCGCGACCGACAGGCCACAGCCTGATTCTTAAGACAAGACATTGTAATTTCGTGGCGTCCTGGCTGTGCAGCTAAGCCATTGTGAGGCTTCGTTATTGGCCATTGGCAGCCAATAAGTACGCCTTGTCAGACGCCTCGATCGCTAGTTTCAGCTCACATCCCATCATCCGCTAGACCCAAGTTTTCCCATTTTCCCCCGCTCCATGAATATCACACTGGGCTTTTCAATCTCTCCATGATTAGGATGGAGGCTCCGCAACCGCCGAGTTCGGGCGCGGAGACAAGCTATCATTCATCAGAATGTCCCAAGGCCGAGGATATGCCAGATTCGACAACAGCAAACCTCGAAGTCGATTCAGGCTATGGAGAATCTAGTAATCAGAGCCTAAGAACGAGCGATGGAAGCTCCGGTCCAGATGACGTGTCGCCAGCACTCCCAATACTTTCTCGCTCTCAGCCATTAACTATCATGGAAAAGCAGCCCGTCTCAATTCGACCGATTGCAAAGCCAATTGATCAACAAACTGCGAGGCGTGCCAATGATGTTATCGAGCAGATGAGTGGTCTCTTAGCAGAGCATATGGCAAAGTCGAAACGAAGATTCATATTAAGGTCAAATCGGCAACTGCCCACCATGTCGATAAGACCCATTATGCTTGGAACAACAATTGAGGATGCTAAAGTTGCACTTGTAATCTTTTGCTCTGATGACAACCGTGCTCATCATACAATTCGAAAGTTCTTACGCATGCCATTTGTGAAGGACCTTTGCCAGTCCAGCGACGGTACGACACCAGCGTTTGACGTGCACATATTTGGCGCATCGCCAAGCACCAGAGGTGGTGTTCAAATCGGTATTTCGACCCAAGAGCAACTCTTACAGTCTTCGGCGTTTACGCTCTGCGGGATGCCCATTTACTTCATCAAGGAAGATGTCACGTCACAAAAGATCCTGGCAACGATGGGAGGCATCCTGCAAATTGAGATGCCACTTACTGGATCCAGCTCAACCCGTTTCTATGGGCTGACAGTTGCCCATGGTATTCATGATCTGATGGATGACGATGAGGATGATATATCGATCCCGGATGACATTTCTGAATACGATGACAACTCTTCGACCAGTTCCATCTTGAGCGATGCATCTCATCATACTTCAGACATCGAGATTGACTGGGGCGTGTCGATTGGAACTGTCCATGAGTCGAGATCGGCCCAGCCGAATGTTCCTTCGCCCGACGCTTTTCTGAAGCAACCTATCGCATATTCGGCTCTGAAAAATATTCAATGCTTCCGAGACTGGGCACTATTTGAGTTAGCTACTGATGAGCTTCCACCCAAACCCAACATGCTTGCAGCTCAAGACAAAACCCCATCTCTTTTGAAGATGCCAACCTCTTTACCGGATATACCAAGGAACAGACCAGTTTCCATCATCACTGGATCTTCCGGTATCAGAGACGCAACATTGTCCCCATGTCTAAGCCGTGTACTTCTCAAGCCTGGTTCCGAATTCGTTAGGGCTTTCAGCGTAGAGTTGAGTAAAGAATCAGGTGAGAGGGCAGACTTATGCCTGGACCGAGAGCTGACAGATAAATAGACATAGTACAAGGAGACTCTGGGTCATGGGTGGTTGACCCTCTGACATTCGAAGTCTATGGCCATCTTGTTGCTACGGACATGCTATTGGGTAGCTACGTGATTCCATTCACGGATATAGTTCACGATGTCCGGACCCAAGTCAGCGGGGTCTCTATTCAGTTCCCGCCTCCTCAACTCAACATGACCAAAGCTCCACCAACCGCCTCAATGATACCGCATGGCCATTCGGCTGGATTTGTGTACAAGACGGAGATATCGACACCCAGCTATGCAAATCTATGCCGCTTAATAAAATCACAACTCGAAGGCAGGTTTGAAAGGAAGGCAACCGGAGATCCGTTTGCTACGAGAGGAATGGTACAAAATGTCATGTCGCGATTTACACTAAACCGTGTCTACGAGAGCCTCAAAGCTGAGGATGCTATTCCACAACCCGACACAAACCAACCTATTGCGGATAAAGACACGGTTGTTCAACTCATTGAAGACAAGATGCTTCAGCACTTTCTAGCGGCTTTGATGTATTCGCAGTGCTCTGTTGATGCAGCAAAGGCCTTTGTGAGAGACCTTGTCATCAGTAACCGAGGCCCGACCAGTGAGAAATATGGAAAAACCCCGTATCTTTTGCCAGCAACTACGGAAAGCCTCAGCGCTCTTTTCAGCGACCCTCTTGATGTGCAAGCTTTCCTCAGAGAACAGCGTCCTTTCTGCACCCTCGTGGTTGGCGATGCCGAGATTGTCACGATTCAAAGTGAAGACCAGTTGCCCTTGCCATGGCTGGAAGAGAGCTTTGTTGGTTCCGGTGCCTTTGGATTTGTGTGCAAGGTCAAGGTTGCCGATGGTCATTTGACAACTGGGCCTGACTTTGGCATGATCAACGCCCAGCCCAAGATCATCGCTCGCAAGGATTTCATCTGCAAAAAAAGCTTCAAAGGAGGCAGAGATGTCCTTAGAGAAATCCTCAGCAGTAGCCGGGCGCACAGAAATATTGTCAGAAGCTTCAGCGCTCTGGTGATAGAAGGAACAAGTCCAATATTCAGTGTTCTCATGCCCCTGGCAGACATGGACTTGCAGACGTACGTGGGAAACAATCCAGAATTCCCTGAGAGCGATACGGCTGCTCGAAAGAGCCTCATTCGATCGGCAATAGGCTTGGCAGACGGTCTCGACTTTCTACACAAGGGCATGGCCACGTCAGATGGAAACCCGATGGCTTGTTATGATATGGATCTCAAGCCAAGCAAAGTTCTTGTTTTCCAAGATCATCAAGAAACAAGAGATTTCAGAAAAGATCCCAGCCATAGCGGCATGATTTGGAAGCTCAGCGATTTTGGCATGTCCAAAGTTAAAACCACGATCCAGAGTGGGAATGGTTACCAAATAACAGATCTGAGCAACCTGTTCCATAGACGCACAGACGAACAACCTAGCGAAGCCTCAGAAACCCAAGGACGGAATATCGGCACATGCCTACCCAGTGAGGCCCAAATCCCAGGCAAAACAATGACCGCTGGAAGTGACATCTGGTCATTGGGCTGTATCATCAGTATGCTGTTTACGTACATGGAAGAAGGGCTTCAGGGTCTCGATGACTTCAGCAGATCTCGACTGAAATACAGTAACCGGGGCGTTGACGTCTTTTACCAGGAGAGCAAGTGGAGCGACGGTTTTACTATCAACCAGGGAGTAAAACAACAACATGACAAGCTGATTAAGCTTGCCAAGAAGCGAAACTCGGCTGAAACGAATGTCGTTTCTTTGATGCTGAAGTCTCTAGAGGATTTGATGTTCCAGATTGACTCGAGCAGCCGATGCGATGCAGGAACAGTAGTTCAACTGCTGAAGAGAACTCTGATGGAATATGACAATGTCGAAACCGCAGTCAGCCATCCTGCAATATCGAATTTCAGCTTGGCTAGTATATCAGAAGCCAGCTCTTCTGCCATAACGATATTGCCGTCCGCTCTTCGGGAGCTCGCAAGGTAGGTTTCTGGTTCTCTCTGGTGGCAGAGCTAACTATTTAGCAGCCGGTCTGGGCGTGTTGGGGACCAGTCTAGCACAAAGATCGAAATTAGTCAATGGCGGCTGGAGACCGACCCGCGTACTCGTTACAAAGGCTGCGAGAGTTCTCCAGACGGCAGATTCATAGCCTGCTGGAGTGACAAAGACATCCTGCTTTTCAACGATTTGTCAGGTATTCCAGAGTTGAGCTCCCAAGGAGAAATTCAATCCGATAAAGAATCAAGAACCTCTTCCACGGAACGCTCTCTGACAAGTGTCAGTCAACACAGGCTTTTCGACCTTACTTGGAGGTCTGTAAGTTTAACAAACCGATACTTGATTGCCGCCACTTCCAACAACAGATACTTCGATGTGAGTACAAACAAATCCTATCCCCAAGGCCAGCTTGACATGCCCATCAGAAGCTTATTGAATATATCAGTGCTATATATTCGACATTCGTGACTCCACGCTGGACACGTATAGCCATATAATCTTCAAACAGTATCCTGGCATTTACAAGTTGACAGCCTCGCCTGAACAAAACTCCGTGGCCTGTGTTTTGACCGACAGGAGTAATCATAGCTCTCTGTTGACAGCTAGGATCGAGACCAAGGACACGTCGTCGAATCCGCCTTCGCCGACCATAACGTCAGTTAGATCAAGAGCACTGTTTAGATGTAGCTAACATATACTTCAGTATTCTGTCCGAAACCTCGTCGCGTTACGACATCGATGGTGACATTTCTCTCGTGGATCGAGAGCTTGTGGATCTACAGTGGCCTGCTGCCGAAATCGAGCAAGTCGCTTTGCCAACGAATAGTGAATGCTATATAGTAGCTCACAGCCGCTCACATTTCTCGGTGACGTTTTTCAACCTTCAAAAGAAACAGATGATAACCCGAAATATAAGTCTTGGGGTGAGTTAATGTCTGAGAGATGGGTTTAGAATCTAACATTCCTCTTCCTAGTCTCGCAGCAACAGTATCGCGTGTATGGCTTGCCTACAAACTGAGACTGGGGGCCGAAGCTCCCAAGTCATCGTGGTTGTGAAAGCCAAGCAGTTCTTCAATTTGAATTTCGATAATTTTGAGAACAAGGCATTAGTGGCTCATGGACCAATCGAAGACTACCGAATACTGAAGATCGCGGCTAATAAGCATTTGGGGACAATTTTGGCATTGGGAGCACGCTTCTCGAGTAATTGTATCTTTTTGCTCGATGTCAAGCTCCGAGGTGCAAATATTCGCCCTCAAGTTCGGAAGCTTGCAAAACTTGACGGCGTTTCGGAATCACATCATCCTGAGCTCGGTATATTTGGAGATGGAGATGAGACTGTTGCCCGGATTACAGCTGCGACATCGAGGGGTGAGTATCGAGTCTACCAGATAGATCTAAGTAGCTTACTCGATAACTGAAATCCATGGCTCATGTCATCCGCATCAAATGAGCCCTGTTCATCACAATCTTATTTACATCATCGTCCAGATCCAAGATTGAAATTCATGCCAAAGAGTCCCACAACCAACAGCTCAAATGAATGCAGTTGGGAATGAATGTCTGTGTGCGTCGCCCGATACAGTGCTCACTCTCACTGGGCCTCAATTCTATAGCCAAGATAAGCTGCAACATGACTCGGATAAACTCGTCGGTGCATGATAGCCTGAATGTGCTATTGCAGGAACAACAACTGCAATCAAACCAAGGAAAAGACTAAAAAAAGATTGGGATGGTCGTATCCATGGGTCGCATTGATCATGGGTCCAGCAGGGATTCGTCACCTACGAGTCAACACAGGCCACTAGCCTCAGCTCTTTGATGCGGAAAATTATAATTGCGCTGTCTCTGCCCCTCATCATCCCTAACTGCTTACTTACCCTGCTCAATGACCAGCCACGTCAAACAATGGAGTCCTTGGCAGCGAAAACCAACACAATAAGACCAGCAGCAACTGGTGATGTACCAAAACCGGAAGTAATCACAACTATAACGAAACGAACCAGGACCAATGTCAAACAATCCAAGTATGGATGTCTTACCTGCAAGTACGTGCCCTCCCTTATCTCAATAGGAGTGAGGCTGACAAATCTAGAAAACGGAAACTGAAATGTGACGAAGCAAAGCCCTCTTGTCGTCGTTGCCTATTCTCAAAGGTCTCATGTCTCGGATATCCTGTGGGATCACCAGGGGCACCCTCGTCAGGATCACTTCCATCATCAGTTGTTCTACATAGTCCAACCTCTCCCTTGGATCGCTATACTCATCTCACCTGCACGATCCTTAGCCAGGGACCCCGTCACGCAAAGAGCGAGCCTGAGATTTCTTTCTGGGGCCATGCTGTTCCTCAGATGATACACTCAATCCCATCTGTTCAAGCTGCCGCTGCTGCCTTCGGCGCCTCATACGATGAGCAGATGCTCAAGACTCGGCCAGGATTCGCGACTACACGGCATTATCACAAAGCGTTGAAATTGATACAAGACGAAATCCCTGACCTTCAAAATGGGGCTTTGCCTTGTATGGTTGCTTGCTTGCTCATGGCTTTCACTGACGCTATACAGCAGCGGAGTGATAGAGCATACGTGCATTTCCAAGGCGCTTTTGCGGTGATGACAAGTCGCGAAAAGGGAAACTCAAAGGCTTCTATTGATAACGATGGACTTTCTGCCATATTTGAGAAACTCAATCTCCACTCAGCTACATATGCCCTGAGTCTTCCCCTCACATCATCAACTGGGTCAATCGGTTCACGGTTAATATCAATGCCACCAGACCGAGCAATGTGTCAAATGCTACAAGCTTGTTACCAGTTTATTTCCGCGGCCCTGCCTTTCAAATATACTCATCCTACACATATCCCGCCTGAACTCTTGGTTGAGCAAGGTCGGCATCGCGGGAACTTGCATCAGTGGCTGGCATACAACCAACTCAACCCCAAACATCCCATGGACCATCCTCAAAACGAGCAACTACTCGTTCTGCGCATGCAATGTCTCGCAGGGTTGATATATGTTTCCAACATGCTACAGCCGTATGAGACAGCATACGACAGCTATGCTCTGGAATTTCAAGAAATTATCGCGTCAGCTAAAACTCTTGTGGATATTCGATTTGGCGACAAGACGTCAACCTCACTACCTCCATTCACCCCAGAACTGGGGATTATTCAACCCTTATTCTTTGCGGCGCTGAAATACAGGAACCCATCCTGGCGCAGCCAAGCTCTGAGCGTGCTTCGAAAGAGCGGAAGAGAAGGCCCATGGTGCGGTGAGATTGAAGCAAAGGTACTAGAAGTCGCGATTGCGGCTGAGCAAGATCCTCAACCGTCGTCATCTACAGAACCCAGCAAGATCCCCGAGCATAAAAGGGTTCACCAGTGTCTTGTTGTGGATTATCTTGACAGGAGACACGTAAGCGTCACAAAAGATCGAGGCGCCGGAAGTCCAGCCCGTTTTTCAAAGGTGCAGCTCGGTAGATGCCACAGCGTAGAGGCTATGCTTGGAGATGAGAGTAGGGACCAGGGTGCAAGTTCATGGACAGATGAGAAATACTGGGATGTTTGGTTTGAGATCGTGGCATTGCCGGAATAGATCGCTTACATTGAAATATAATAGTAATGACAGACTAAGATCACCACGATGGGATATTAACCCGCCCTGTTAATGACGAGTTGAGGCGGGCATAGCATAAGCAGTGAGCAAGCCGCTGACCCCAAAAATACGCAAACGGCACAGTTTGCATACGAAAAGAGGGCTGAGAGGGTAGTCATTGAGTGTTAATGGTGCGACATAATCTCGGTCTTTGGTCTTACTGAAAGATCTAACCAATCGTTGCTCGTGCATAGGCCAACCCCCTAGAACTCACGCTAGATCCTCTCAAAGTGGGTCGTCTCGGTCTTTGTATCCGTATTTGCGGGGCGAATGCGAAAAGGCATAAACGAGTCTTGGAGGTAAATATTATATTTAAAGGTTGCCTCAAGGCTCATTCGTAATGATATCAGAATCAATTTGGAGTATCTTTCTTCTCATTCATCACTTCTTCATTATGCTTCTCTCTCAATCTCTACCAACTCTTTTCACCCTCGCAGCTGGGTTTCACCAGGCAGTTGGGCTGACTCCTCAGTACTGCCCACCTAATGGCCCTGTTCTTCCGGCGCCGAGACAACCCAGCCAACATCCCGCTGTGAAATTTGCCCTCGAAGCCATCACCTCGACCCTCAAGGAACAGACGGGAAGCTTCAATGTCTCTGGAGTCTCTGTTGGAATCCAATCTATCTACGAGAGTGAGCCTATGCTTGACTTTCATCACGCCCCTACCAAGTTCAACCCAAAACTTGGAGCTAAGAAGATCGATGCCAACACCGTCTACCGCATCGGAAGTATTTCCAAGGTCTTCACAGTTCTAGCGGCGCTTCAACTGCAAGAGGATGGTGTCCTGCATATGAACGACCCTGTTACTCGATGGATTCCTGAGCTGGGTAATCAATATGGCTCTCGTCATCGAGATTCACTGGATGCTTTTCATTGGGATGATATCACTGTAGGCGATGCCGCCGCACATCTCGCAGGCCTTGGTGGAGACAGTATGTTACATTCATGGTTCATCATGTGCAAGAACTGACAATAGCAGTGACCACTGACATTGCGGCTTTGCCTTTTGACTGGCAGGCTTTGGGTCTTCCCAAGATCTCGGCTGGCACCAAGGCCCCATCCTGTAAGGGCGCCGCTGAGGGAGCACCTGTTTGCTCCAAGCAAGGTCAGTTTCATTCATAACTTGTCAGTGATTAGGGCTAACAAAAAAGACCTGCTCAACGTCTTCAAGAATTACAGACCCCCAGTGTATGGCCCAAGCCAGTCACCAGTCTATTCCAACGCTGGAATTAGTCTCGTTGGCCTCGTCGTGGAAGCAGCATCCAAGAAGAAATTCGACGTCGCTATCAACGATTTGATCCTAAAGCCTCTCGGTCTGCGCCGTACTTACACAGGCATTGTTGCTGAGAATGATAAGAACATGTTCATTCCTGCGGGAAGCGCTGATTGGAACCAAGATATTGGAGTCCTTTCCCCGTATGTATTTCCCCCAAGGCATCTGACTATTTACTGACACAACTCCAGGGCCGGTGCGTTTGGCACTAGCACCTCTGATCTTCTTTCGTTCATGGCCGGAATTCTCAAGAACAAAGCCCTTTCCGCATCTGCCACTCGTCGCTGGTTAAAGCCAGACACTTTCATCTCAACCTGGGCTACGTCCGTTGGATCACCCTGGGAGATTTACCGCATCGATAACTTGACTTCCGACGGCCGAATCATTGACATGTACAGCAAAGGCGGTGATATTAGCAGCTATCATTCCGAGATGGCCATGATTCCCGAGCTTGGTCTCACCGTCTCTATTCTCAGTGGAGGGCCAGAAGTTTCGCCCTTTTTGGTACAGCTTGCTGCTCTGAACATTGTCGAGGGATTGATTCCTGTGATGGACATGGCAGCTAGAGATGAAGCCAAGGCACGATTCGCTGGAAAGTATGTCGACAAGAAGACCGGATCTCAAGTTACTCTCTCTTTGGACAAGGGACCTGGTCTGGTTCTGAGTGACTGGACTGCTCGGGATTTCAAAGTGCTGCCTAACCTGAACCGCTTCAAGCCCGGACAATACAACGATACTTCTGACTCTGGTATTAAGAGCCTCCGACTTTATCCTACAGGCATTGAGAATAGAGCTCGTGCCGCTTGGAGAGCCGTGGTCCCCGTGCTGAGTGATGAGCAGGCCGAGATGATTCAGGGTTTGACCAAGTTCAAGGGTGTAACTTGTGTTACTTGGTTCGGACAGGATCGACCTAGCTACAACGAGTTTTCGCTCGATCACTTTGAGTTCAGGTATGGAAAGGGTGGAAGTGCGGTTAGCATCAAGTCCAAGGCGTTTGATGTTGAGATGACGAGGGTCACCAACGAAGAGAAGACTGGTGGAAAGGCTTAGATGGGGGGGCAAGAATTCAGGACTATTCTACATTTTCATTCCTTTTTTTCTTTTATTCACTATACATAATCTAGTTTATTTTACTTGTTTTTTCAGAGCTAAGTCAGCGACATTCTTCCCCAGACGTGGAAGATATTGGGTGTTGTATGCAGGTGTCACAGTGCTCATAGCAAAGCTTCATATACTATATCTGTTACTGTCCAATCACAATCCCTCACTACAGCGAGCTCCAGCTCGTTTATCTTCCGTAGTATAGTGGTCAGTATGCAAGCTTGTCACGCTTGAGACCCGGGTTCAATTCCCGGCGGGAGAGATCCGCCACCTGTGATAAGCAGGTTCTTCTTTTTGTATTTTAGTTGAATGTGGTATATGTAAAAGAAAAGAAGCTCACGGCTATAATTTTTATTCAAGGCGCGTTGAGCCTCCATGCGGTCAGCTCTTTGCTAGATCCCGGCGTCAAGCATTCAATACGTGCACTATTAAAGATAGGCATGATCACCAATTCTATTTCTGTTTCTCTAACTGCCAACTGTACAGTAAGTATACATGCGCGACTCAGACTCGTATACAAGACAAATTCCATAGCCAAGCTCCCTTCCTTTGATCATTACGACGCATAAACTTAGGCCGCTCCAGCAAGAGCGTTGGCCTCACCAAGGGCACCCTGGGGGAATCGAGAGTTGAAGCCGATAACAGACTGAACGCTGTGGAAAGTGGAAGTCTTGATGGAAAGCTTCTGGTCAGAAACGAGCCATCGGACACCCTCACTGCAGGGAGGAGTGGTCAAAGAACCCTCATATCTGTGTCGATGTTAGCTTTGTCAAAGAAGAACATCCTTGAGGGTACTCACGTTTGGAATGAACCAGCTGCAAGAGTGCTGACTAGCTCAGCCATGTTAAGAGGCTTGGTCTCAGTAAGAGTTCCAGGCTTAGCAATCTCTCCAACGGAGCCAAAGACAGTCTCCAAGAGTGAAGAAGCGGTAACAGCAGCGGTAGTGGGAGCGTTGACGTGGAAGAAAGAGCCTCCAACGCTGGGAAGTTGTCGCTTATCATTAGTGCTCTTGCGAACCATCTTTGTGAAGCCATCTCGCTTGATCATGCGACGAGCACCAGGAGTGGCAGCAGGAGGTGGAGGAGCCGTTGCGTTGCCTGCGGGGGGGGATGGAGGAGGAGGAGCTGTTCCGTTACCCGCACCAGCCTGATCCTCAACATCGATAAAGACACCAACAACGGCAATCTTGGAGTCGGCACTCTCCCAAACCATGTGCATTTCCATAGCCATACTCTTTCCAGCATCCAAATGTTCACTTGGCAAGTGGAAGTGGAACTGCTGGAGAGTATAGCTGACGTTGGCGAATGACATGGTTCCCTTTCCAGCAACAACTTCGACCGTGGTACCCAGGTTCTCGAATTCGGCTCCCTCAAGCATATCCGGGATCGAAAGGCCGAGCTGGCTCGCAGGGACCATGGCATTGGCGCCCGCCACCATGTCGATGGGAGATTGGTTCACGCCGGTTGAGCATAGAGCATTGGCTTGGGGGTCCAAGTTGTTCCAGTTGGTGGGACCCTAGAATCTGTCAGCACCTTCAATCAAGCCCATCTCCAGTTGTATAGTACTTACGATCTTGCCAGTATACCCAAAGGTGCTGACCTCGACAGATCCGCCCTCAGCACGTGGTTGCAGAAGAGTACCATAGGCACACGAAGCAATTGCCCTGGAGGCAAAGGCTCCAAGGAGGAGAAGCTGCAGAGAAATGGAACCAGCCATGGTGATAAACAACAAAGAAAGACTTGGCTGCTGTGTAAGAAAAGACCGAAACAAATAATATTATCCACTAAAAAGAGGCCAGCCTCGAAAAGAAAGAAAGAAACAGATAGACAGTAAAGAAACAAAAAGAGAAAAAAATCGAATGATGATGAGTAAAAATCAACAGGTTGGACGAAAGCATTGTTTTAATAGAAGTCTGGATGTCATAGTAGTAAACAGGTTTGGTTGGCAAAACGGGCTGAAAATAGCATCACGTATTAGCTTTGTTTCGTGAGGTATGCTTAAGGTAACCTTAAACCTTGACGTTGCGGAGGGTGGTATTTGGACTTGAAAAATCGCGTGATTCGTGCACCAGGTCTTGTCTCGTCGAGGGAGTGAGACTCTCCCGGTCTCGGATGCCAAGGATTGTTTTAAGCTTAATCGCCGAACTATAGTCTTGGATGAACTGTCAATGCCTTGAATAAATTAACATGGCATACAGATAGTGCCATGTGAGCGGCCAAATAAATAAATGTCTAAGTAATTACCCAAGAACTTGGACTCGACCGTTCAATTGAATGCCACGACTGTATAAACCTGGCCGCAGTAATGGATGAGTACAGCAAGGTGAAACCTCTGCTATTAACCACAGCAATAAAAGTAATAGTTCCAGCGCCTAAGAAAAAAAAGACCAGCGTCCAGACTCATCCCTCCAACCCTAGCGGTAACAGGAACCGTTGCAAGGGGTAAAACTCAAACCGTACCGCTTACCGAATTTTTAGTGCTCTACCATGACACGCTGACCAGGGTTAGGGGAAACATCTTTATAGGCTGAAGATAAGAATCGCGGCAATGGATACAAATTCAGCTATGGTGTAAAACTTCGTTTGTTATAACGTAATTTTAGATCCTCGAAACAGTCATGAATACTGGAATGCTGTTCTAGTAGTTCAAACAGTTGCTCAGTTTCTACCTTCTGTCGTGAAGTCTCGGCAGTGCAGGGGTGCATGTTCGTTTGGTGAGAAAATCTCGTCGTTCTGTTCAACCGAGTTCATTCGCGTTGGTTCAGCATCTTTACTCACGCCTATCTATCAAATATTTGGGAATAATTAATCTTATATTTAATCAAGCCAAGAACCCTGCAGTCTCTCTAACATTGAAGGCATAGAGATCGACGAGTTATCCTCCGACGCAGCACTGCCACTTTCGGAATTGTTTGTTCCGTCCCTGACCGCGTCACCTCCAAAACTACAGTGACATAACAAGCAAAGAACCGTTCCAATATATCGCTTTAGTAGCTTTCCACTAAGAATTGAAATCTAAATTTGAGAATGCCAATGCTGTAAAGAGTTGAGATTTTTGTTAATTTAACTTTCTCCGTTAGAAGTTATTAAACTAGCAGGCAGTCTCACCCTACACCAGGCAAAATAACAAGACGCGGATCTATCTTATTTATATACTACTTATTTTAAAATAAATCAAGGAAAGTATTTGTAGAAAAATTAAATATATTATTAAAAAAAGATTCATAAGGCAACTATATTATTATTATCCGGTTTATTTTACAGATAGGTATTAGTTAACAAGGGGACAATCAATGCCACTTCAACCTCTGCACAACGGCGCTCCAACAAACAAAAATGTGCTTGACTCTTATCAAGTCTGGTATATGTCCAATCGACGCGGGCCTGATTCGAACAGACGCCTCCGAAGAGAATAGATTTCTAGTCTATCGCATTAGACCACTCTGCCACCGCGCCTTTGTGAATGGATGCGTCATGGGGGCAATTCGTTGTTCTAGAATGCGGCGTCCAATGGTGTCGTAGGTTAGTGCTTTGCCGAGAAGTATTTTTGCTAGGGCGTCGCGTCGTGTCGAATTGTATCGCTGTTTTTTGGGGTAATCTAAAGACTGCGGGAGTCTCTTTATCAGTCCCATTCCTAAATCCTGAGATATGAGAAAACCTTTTAGTATAGCAGACTAGTACTCCATACAAGGTGAATAATATAGGTGTTTCTGGGATGTCTCGTACTGAGTTGGTTGTGCTGTAGGATTTACAATTTGAATGACTTAGTGTCAAATGGCAAGCATCTCAGTCATCAAACACCTTGTCAGTGTAGCTCAGTTGGCTAGAGCGTTGGTCTCATAGTGCAAGCTGTGATTTGATCCTAGATCAGAGTAATCCAAAGGTCGAGAGTTCGAGCCTCCCCAGTGACAATTCTTTTTTTCTTTTTCGATACAATTCTTATTTTATTTCTTATCCCCCGAATTCTTTCATCTAATTTTTTAAGGCAATTATTATTACTAGCCCGACCCTTCTTATTTTACCATTGGACTTACTGCACGTCCCTTGATCCTACAACGCTCAATTGCTTCAAACTGAGCGTACTTTTTTTCTTGTTCATTTTTTTCACGCCTGTCGCATCTAATATTATGAAAAATCGGTGATATATAACAGACTTCTTATATTACCATTTCGCATCAATACAGTCCCCATCTTCAACCAATGTCCTCGTGGCAAGCTTGCGACTCGAACCGCAATATGCAATGTTGTCTGACTGGACCTATTGCCTGCATCAATGGTAGCCCCGGCATCTATTAAAAGTCAGATATTGAGTTCGCGGGGCTGTCCACATCACATGCGTTGAAGGCACTTCTAAGGATGGATCTAGGCTCGAGCTGATGTGATTTTGTCATGGTTCAACCGGGTCTCAAGGCTTGAGGTCTGCTGCGGCTGCGCAATCCAACAGTTGCTAAGAATCTTTGCCCTACACAAGTTTTTTCCAACCCCCAGACACATTTCCGCATGGACAAGTGGTAGCTGAGTTTCTTTTACTGACAGTTTGTCGGGTTTCAGCGAGGTTATGTATACCCGCTTCCTCGACAGCTTAACGTAATGGCACAATTTGAAGCGAACGTTGGAGCCCTTCGTAAAGGGAAGAACAGAAAGAAAGCACAACTATGAAGAAAATTATATTTTTAGTTTCAAGAAGCGCCTTAGACATATTTAATTACCGAATGCGTCTCGGTACCTGACGTCTTGAAATACACCATAAACCCAAACACCTAGCGGTCTTTGCCAAAGCCTCTTGGCATGTACGACACTGCAAACAAAGCATGAGAAATATCACTGATTCTTGCGTCGTCGTTCGGTCTCTCGAGAAATCTTCTTAAAGAAGGCGTTCTGTTCACCCTTATTTTTCTTCAACGCACTGTTGGCCGATTTGTTCTGCTCAATGTAGGCCATGCCTTGCCCGCCACTCAGTTCATCAAGTGCGCCGGCTGTTCGTCTCACCTTGCCCTTCTTCCCTCGGCCACCACCCGTCTTCGCACCATAGAGATAATCTGTCTCAACGTCTTCTTCCATGGATGTTTCATTGTCAATTAGTGTGCGTTGAAGCAATTCCTGTCTCTCAGAGGCAGTGGCGAACGCCAGATCAGGCATTTTTTCGATACCAGCGAGTTGGGTAATGACCTTGAAGGCGTAGCCTTGGTCGACAAGAAATGCCTGCCGCTTTGATGAATAATACATTTCTTGTGTGTCTTTGGAGACAAGTGAGTAAAAAAAAGCATTAAATCCCTCGTCATTTCGGCGTTTTGCTCGCAAGATGCGGCCGAGTCTCTGGGCTTCCTGACGGCGGGAGCCGAAGTGAGAGGAGATCTGGATTAGACATGTAGCCTCAGGTAGGTCAAGTGATGTATCGCCGATTTTGGAGAGGAAAAGGGTGTTGACTAACGGATTACGTTGGAAATTTTCGAGAATTCTGATTCGTTCCTCTTGTGAAGTACCACCGTAGATAAATGCTTTGCCTAGTTTTAATGCATAGAGCTTGAGAGAGTAGAGTTCGTCTGAGAAGACGATAATTTTGTCACCGCGTCCTTCGTGATAGTTGATAAGGTACTGACAGGCCTGAAATTTGGAAGGATTGATAGCGCTTAGAGTCCGCTTCATCCTCGATGACAGTTGTAGATATTTCTCATAGAACTCGGTTGGCATGGGGCACCAGACCTCTGCACATTGGACCTTTGCAATATGCCCTTGCTGGGAGAGCTCCATCCAGTTTGCTTCGTATAGTTTAGGCCCGATCAAGAAGTTGAGATGCGAGATCTTGTCATCTTCGCGAAGTAGAGTAGCTGTGAGTCCAAGCTTGGAGTGGGATTTAATCGATGAGATGACCCGTCTGAAAATATTCGCAGGGACGACATGGACCTCATCAAGTAGCATCAGACCCCATTCTCGGCCCTGCAAAAAGTCCATCATTTTCTGAGAGTCGTGAGATCGCTCGCGGCTGTTTGTAACCATCGAGTATGTCGTAACAATGACTCCAGTACTGCCAGAAAACTTGTTCTTATTCTCGGCTGTAAAACAAGTGATGTCGTCGGGATTGATGTTGGACCATTTCAGGAACTCATGGCGCCACTGGACTGCAGAGACAGAGCTCGTACAGAGTACGATCACACCCTTCCTAATGGTGCATGCGGCCGTGATGCCAACTAAGGTTTTACCAGCGCCGCATGGCAAAACTATGATGCCGCTCTTGGCTCGCCCATTACCGAACATCTTGCTCAAGCTCTTCTCTTGGTATGGGCGAATCTGGGTGTTGGGTCGCAGATCAATCGCTAAATCAGGGTTGACGTTATCGTATCTGAAGTCATACTCTTCAAGGATGGGATAGGAAAGATCCAAGCATCGCTTTTGGACTATCTCCACGGCGCTGTCGGGGATTTCGAAGGCATGCACAGCTTCCTTCTCGTCGTCGTTGTCGTCGTCATTCAATACGGCCTCGATATCGGCGTTCGGGTCCTCCGAGTCTGAACCATCTATGTTCACATTCTGCGCGAGGTTGGCTTGGTGAACCCCCGCCGCGGTCTTTGTTCCAGGAATGACGAGCCCACTCAGCGCCGGTGCACGCATGGTAGTGATCTCATCAGAACCCTGCACTCGCAGTGGGCCGATTATTTCGTCTTTTAGTAACATCTGGAGAATCTCTGCATCGATACTCTCAACAAAGTACTTGTTGTTCTTCAGAACCAGCTTCACTTTTCCATAACTTTTTGTACAGGACTGGATGAATTGTCGGATGCTTAGTGGAAGCTCAGTTTTGAGAAATCTGTCGAGAGTGTTGATGATATCGTCATGATTCAGACCAACAGAGACAGCAGCATAGAGGCTATGGGCTGTCAGGGCGTACTCGTGGAGGAACGCCGGTCGGGATCGAGGTTCGGCAATTGTGATGAGAAAGTCGGTTGCTTGGTCTGCCAAAGGGCCCGACCGTTCCAAGATTATGAGACCTCGATTGGGGTCGATCCATAGAGGGCGGTTCGCGTTATCAGGTTTGAGCGAAAGGTAAGAAAAGTCCCGATCGCCAAAGTAGCCTGTTGCGGAATCGCGTCTGCTTTCATCTTGGCGATGAAACCGGTTGCTGGACATGGCCCAAGAATTTACGAACTGATCCGACTCCTTCTCGAGCGCTCTCTCTTTCTTTGTCGCCTCGACATCGAGGTCGTCGTTCAGATCTTGGGCTTTTCTTTTGGGGGCCATGATGGCGTGGAGTTGGTATTATGGATGTTGAGGATGAGAGATGGATTTGTTCTTTGTTCCTGACGACGAAATAAAATGCCCAAGCTGACTAATAACCGCGTCAGGCAGCCGCCTCGCATGATATGTTCGTCTTCTAAGTTAATGGAAGCTACGAGCAGAAGATAAGCTTCCAGCCACGAGTCTCAGCTGCAAATAAAATATCTAGCTCACATTTTAGACTTATACCAAAATGCCTTCACAACTCAAAAGTGACAGTTAAGCATGGAGGAACCTGCAAGTACCAGTTAATCAAGGCCATATAAATTGACCCGTTACAAGGTATGTCTCTTGTTATATTCCCTGTTCGATGTAATCAAGTTGGATGCCCAGTAAAAGCCATGTCTGATTAGAGTAGGCAGATGCTGAAGTGTCCATCTTCAGAAATGTGCAACCTCTTTTCAGTGAGTTAACATTTGAAATGACAAAAAGGCCAGAGCAGACACCGTCATAATTAAGGACGACAAGTTCAATTCATACTGAAGATCTACAGTCTAGTCACTACAATAAGCAAAAGACTGATCCTTCATCGTCTAGGATAGCCTTCATATCGGTAGTCAATCAGTCAAGCCCCTCCATGACAAACCTCTGGTTTCTGGACTTGCTAGAATTGTGCCCCCTGTTCTTCCCCTTACTTCGGATAATAATCAAATCGCTTGCGCGACCCCTTGATACGGACCTCAGTCTGTACCTGTGCCATCCACTCCTTGCAATCCTTCGAAGTGGTGAGCATACTGGCGTCGGGCAGCTGAGTGATGGGAAAGGCGTGAGACCCGGTAGGCTTAGCCGTGTCCTTTTTCTTGGCCCCGGTATCGTTCTCTGGAATCTCACCCTCCTCGGGGTCTGACTGCTTTTGGCTAGATTTGTCTGGATCAGCCTGTTCCCCGGTCTCCATGGACTCGGATTTCATTTTCACGTTCGTCTCAGGGGGTTTGACTTCGGACTTTCCATGAGATTGTCCATCATCCTCGACACCTGGCTTGTTGATGTTTTGGTTTGCGTCAAGCGCGTCGGACGCAGCGGTAGGTCGGTTGGGCTGATCAGACATGATGAGTTAGTACTTACAGGTAGGTTGTTGAAGGTTCAGGTGTCTGCAGGTTGTCATTTACAAAAGACGGAAAAGAATGAGTTGGAGGGGTATCCGAATTTATAACGTACTTTGACGTGTTCGCAGTTGCTTGATTGAATATGGTATATCTTCTAGGTGCCATCATGTTCACAGCTGCCCATCGAACGGTTGTGGTTAAATAGTGGAATGATTGATGCTCTTGGACTCTGTTCAGGCTGTCTTCGAGTAGAATGAACGTCGCAAACTAAACCCGTGTAATGCTTTGTTGTTCTTGAAGTCTGAGTATCCTTCATTGGATCACTTACTTGTTCATATCATGATAGTACCATCTTGTCCGGATATGGGGCTCTATAGACACCAGACAACTTGTTCATTCAAGTCTGGTGACCGTTTGCTGTCGCAAGCAGTGGTCTTCCAGATGGGATATTTGTTCTTACGGGCGCCTTAATGCGCTACCGCAAGGGAAAAGATCCAATTCTGGGTATTTATGGTCATTAAAATTATCAGTCCTTTTTATATAGCAATATTGCAGCAAAATATGCCAACTATTAGACGTACGTACCAAAGTTCAGGGATGCGGGCAACAAGAATTAGCCAGGCACTAACTATCTACCGGGGAAACGGGTCATCAAAACCCCCGGACTTTCATTTCGCTTATTTGGAGCTAAGTAACTGCCAGCCATAAATTGTACCATCTCTCAACTTCGAGAATCAAGGCTTTTTTAAACCTCAGTCCAATATTCACACCTAAGGCAAATAGCTGTTCATCACACCATCACACCACCCCCACTGAATTACCAGTCAGCTGGCTAATCAAGTTTGATTCCCTAATTATTCTTAATTGATGTAAAGAGCGACGCTCCAAACTCATCCAACCACCCTGAAAAACATTTACCCTCAGCCATTGTAAACATGCATCACCTAAACTCTTCTGTGGACTGGGAAAGTGTTTTCTCTCGACTCCCCCAAGAAATCCTCATATATATCGTGCGAGAGTTGGTCGTCGATGAACTCCCTGAATATGGACATTACAAGTTTGTGCTCTGACCAAAACCTTAATTCTTGGTTAAAATTTCTCTAGAGAGAGAGAGACGTACCGTCAACTCAAGATTTTGAGATTAACGCACCGAAATTTTGCGTACTGCAGCTATATCAACACTATCCTATTTAGCGGTATTCGTCTGGTGCCTACGCGCGGGGGTCTGACCAGCATTCAACGTGGTGACTTCTCGCATGTGGCCAGTTTCGCACATTCAATTACCTTTATTACGCCACCTGCGTGGTTACTACTACCAGAAACATTTGATAAAATCGTTGATGGAGACCCCGAGACCGAGATACCTTCAGTGGCCCTGCCGCCAACAAGACTGGCCGAGGGTTATGCGGCTTACATGCGCAATGCCAAGGATACACAGGCATTACTCGAAGATTCGGACAATGAGCTAGAAGTTGCATGGGTGAGAATTCTGCAGACGCTAGGAGGCCGTATCAAGCATATCAAGTTCCGCTACTATGACTGTGGCGAAATGCACTATGTGGAATACTATGATACACCTCTTGAGGCAGAAACTCATCTTCCTTGTCAGCTTCCTCCTCATTCTCATTTGGACTTTGACAGCTTTGAGTATAATTGCGAATACGCTACTGGTCTAGCCGGCGACGAACTCTTCAGTAAAGTCATGACATGCTTGGCAGCTTCGGGTGTTTCCATACCCCAGCTAAGCGTGGACTTGAGAATGACCGGAAGTTTGAAGAGTTCAGACATTCCAAGATGGGACCAACTGGACTTCAGTGGTCTGAAGCAACTACACTTCTCTAATGATATTCCATGTCAAGAAGAGTTCGGCAGGCTAAAAGCAAGCGTGCTGAATGCCATGTCACCGCGCATGAATTACGAGGAACTTGAGACCAACGCTTCCCATCTTCTTCATGATTTGATTGACAAGTGCCATTCCTCGATAGAACACCTTACTATAGGGGCAGGCGTCATGGGTTGGAAAGGCACTTTTACGGTGAAGTCCCTTACAGGGCGAACCTTACCCTGAGGGTATGTATTGAATATGGCGAGGAGTCCGAGGAGGACGACGAGTCAGATGAAGAGAATGATGAGGAAGAGGAAGACGAGAGAGAGACGGAGGATGACTAAACTGCATGATAGGTTGACAGATGTAATATAATTTATACACAGCCGGCCAGACCAACACCATTGCCTTGAATATGACCAACCATCTCATCGATCCAGGCAATTTCTCTGGAAGTATCCCTTACCGAGTTAGTTATACAAGCTTTCACAACGAGTAGTGGGGGCAGAACCACTCCTAATCCAATCCCACAAAATTTCTGATCAAAAAAGTATTCGACAGATTGACAGATATAATGAGCTGACGTTTCCATCCAATTCATAATCCCTGACTCCAGTATCTTCCGCTGCAGATCCTTGATAGAGGTGTCTGTCCCGAACCCCTCAAAAAGTGTTGTTTCCCCGATTGAGGAAAGTTTTGAATCAAGAGAGCAGATACTTGCATGCAGCAAGACTTGCACGGTCCAGAAGAGGACCATAGTTTCGCCCACATGATAGGAAACGAATTGGAAAGATACTGGAAAGGTTTTCCCCAATTCCATCACATCAGTCGAACTGCTGAGGTTTGAAAGCCGAGGTGAGTAGAGGATGGGGTATGTTGATTGATAGTTGATAAACCATTGATCAAGTTTTTCGTTAAGGGCTAGGAACGCTGATAATGTGCGAATGCCAGTAACTGAGTCCCAAAAGTGTTGTGATGAAAGAACCTTTCTCGTCTTAGCTAGAAGCTGAGGAATCTGAAGGAATATATCAAGAAGCTGATCGTGCATGGTCTTCGATTTTGTGCTCCAAGGTTTTTCCATCCATGAGCCGCGAGCTAATGGATGTGACTGGCCCGGGGCCAAGGCTTGGAATGCCTGATAGATCTTAGCAGTTAGTCAAAAGTGGAATCGGTAAACTTACAGTATGCATCCGGAGGACCTGGAAGACATCATGCGCTAACCCACCAATATGCTGCCCCGGTCCACGAAGGTGCAAGAGTGTCATGGCTCCCTGATAATGTCTCATGTAACCACTAACAGTACGTCCAGGATATTCTAAAACCTCAAACATGCCCAACAAAACACAAGCAGCGAGAGTTTGGTCATCCAGTTGCGTTTTGGGATTATCTATTGCGCGTTGCAATTCACAAAGTCCTCTTGTATATAACGCCAGACTTTGGTTGGTCCTACCGCCAAACTTGCCGCTCTTTTTCAAAGCTGCGGTGCTGACTGCTAGGATAGCATGCTCAAGGGCTGGCGATAGTCTTCGTATGTCAGGTAAACGAAGAAGCCATTTCCGATGGTCGTTGTGTTGGCCTTGTGTAAGGATGCTTGAGGGTAGTTGGCAGTCGATGAAGAGAGCTAAGAACTGATCTCTTGTGGTGTTTCGAGCGGATACTGGCTTGGGTAATGCTATTGATAGGCCTTGATATTGTTTTTGGTAGGAAGGACGTTTGACTGGCTGACATTGCGATAAATCTGACGGTACTGTCGCCGCTCCATAAGCTGTTCGAAGTGCTGATCCTTCAGTAATGGGCAGGTGTGCGTAATGGGATAGAATGAAGGGTTGGTTTCTCTGATAGCCTGCACATGACCTGCCAGATTTGAGACAGTTGTTGCAACTCGGCTTCTCACTGCCGCACTACGATACAAGGAGGGCCTCGAGTCAGTATCTATAAGTGAGTCAAGCAGGGATGGATAAAAGTACCCGTATTTTCCTTCGTCGGCAGGTATGACACGCCTTAGATCGCCCAGCTATATTAACCATGGTGGCGGAGTCTTGTCGGGATCGAATTCGCTTCAGTAAAATGCCAGCTGTAAAGGAGGAAATTTGGAGTATTATCAAAGAGTTCACGTTCTCGGAACCAAGCGATGGACAGGTTAATTAGAGTCGTGGAGCCCAACTATGAAGGAAAGCAGAATTTGGCCAATGAACGAATTCTAACCAAGGGATCCTTGATGAAGCTAAACTGTCTTTGGGATGATTGTGCGAGAAGCGGGCCATGCACGATGGGGCTGGGCTGATCTAAAGTGCCGATCTCCGAGAGACAGCGCTATCACTCTTTGAGTATCATACTGCGAGTTTTGATGGCTGTGCGTTGGGAAATCTTAGAGTGACAAACTGGTATAAAAACAGGACGGTATCTTTAAAATCACGGTATCTTTTTCACTCGGCATCTCAATCGAATATCCTATCCTTCAGGCAACATGATCAACCCCCATACTTCCGTTGGCATTGCCCAAGTCGTATTCTATGTGCCCATCTTACCCATCGCAATCTTCACCCTAGTACGGAATTGGAACCATGGACTTCGTCTTGCCTCATACCCTCTTGTCACATTCTCTGCTAGTAAGTAGCCCTTCTCACAAAGCTATATACCAATTGCTAAGCAGCTGCTCTGATCAGTTCGGCTCGCTGGTGGAATATTGGCCATTCTTCGACAATCCGACCCAACCAGCATTGGACTTATCATTGCCACTACTGTGTTGCTCAACGTTGGTGTTATTCCGTTGATGATATCAATGCTTGGGTTCATCCGATTGATGTAAGTTGACCAGTTTCCCAAACTCCAGACTTGATACTGATTCAGCAGTTTACAATCGAGCATTGATGAGAACAAGCGAGCCCTCTCTCTTGCCAAGCTCATCCGTTTTCTGTTCATCGCTGCCATCGCCCTTCTATGTGTAGGCGGGGGTATTGGAGCCTCAGCTGAACAGGCATCAAGACATCTAATCCAAGCGGGATATGTTATCCTTGCTATTGTCCTCGCTTTGATGACTGTAGAACTAGGCCATCTCTACACTCAGAAGCATCGAATCGCTCCTGAAAGGCACATTGTACGTCACAAAGTCTGCTGTATAACATTGTCGCTAACGTGATGTCAGTACATCCAACTCACTCTTGCAAGCATCCCAACACTGATCTTGCGAACGATCTACGGGCTGCTTTGCGCTTTTACTGTTGACAACACATCTACGATCTGGAATTCACTGGCTGGATCGGCAGTCGCATTTGCTTTGATGTGTCTGCTTGCAGAGTATGTCACAGTCCTATTGTTTCTCTACCTCGGACTTCGATATTGGCGAGATACCATTGTCCAACGGCTCGACAATGTTGAAATGGAGAGGCAAGGGAAGTAGTTCTAAGTTGGGTGGGAAAGAGAAGTCAGATAGTGTAGTCGGTGTGTCTTCTCACTCCGAGTTCACGGATATTTTATCTTCTCTACTTCTTTTAACTTGTACACACTATTAATTCATCGGAGATACCGCGAAATCGAAAAATAACTTAAATTATTCCCAGATCTCTCAACATCGGTGCTTGTCCTCGTTTCTTTCGCCCCTCTCTACTCGTCTTCCTTGTTCGACTCAGCGACAACAACCTTCTTTGCGAGATGCTTGATGTAAAAAAGAAGAACAGTAACCAAAATCGCTCCAGCAAGCATAGTGACACCCGAAAACACCTTGAGATAAGTGTACTTGCCACCATTAGCCTCAACAAGGGCGCCCGCGATTGGGCTACCCGCAAGAACACCAATCGAGATGCAGAAATAGAGAATGCCGGTACGGTGACCAATGTCAGATGGGGGCGAGACTTCAACCACAAGTGCTGGTGTCAAAGAGATGTAACATCCGGAAAAGAAGCCGAAGAATGCAGAGTAGCAAAGCAAGGTTGCGTTCGATTTTCCGGGTAGCCAAAGTGCTAGGGTGAGAATGGCTGAGATGGTTGTGCAAACTACCATCATGTTGAAGCGACCAAACTTGTCTGCGAGGAATCCAGGAAGAATTCGACCAAAGACGCTCACAGCGTTTAGAATTACGATTGAATAGATGGACAAATCCCACGACATCCCGATCGACTGACCCTCGAGCGGAATAAAGTTGAAAGGGAGAAATAGTCCAAAACCGAAGAGAGTCAATGCCAAACAAAGAAGCACAAATCTTGCGTCTTTCAACGGTGTGATGTACGATCGGATATTGAATGTTGTCGGAACATGGGCTCTGTTCGATCGAATTGTCGCTATCGACATGACTGCACCGAAAAGGATGATAAAGGCGACTGCCCGCATCGTCCAGCCAAACCCGACTCGAGGCATGAGACGATTGACCATGATAGGGAAAATGACACCGCCGATGGATGAACCAGAAATCGCGATACCATATGCTGTAGCCCTTCGAACTTTCCACCAAGTCGCCAGCGCTCCAACAGTACCATACATAACAGCACTGGCGCCAAGGGCACTGCAGATAGCTTGCGACAGAAAGACTTGGTAGTACTCGGTCGAGATAGATGTCATCATCAGCCCAAAAGCCTGCATGAGACCTCCAATAACAAGAAGCCATCGTGGGCCATAGTTGTCGAAAACCTTGCCGAGGAAGATGCCCATGCTGTATGTTAGACATTGCTGAACAGAAGCAATCCATGCAATAGCCGATGTGGAGTAGTTTTTGAGAAGGGTTTGTTCGTAGTAGGATTGAAAGACACCAAGGGAATTAACCCAGCCGAAAGTAATAAACATGGCCCACCAGGCTCCAAAGGTTGAAAGCCAAGCGCGGTGGCCTCCGTCTATGGGCCAGTTGGGTGCTTCTTTCGACATGGTTCAAGACGGGATGCAACGGAAGAGCAAAGACAAGAGTGTTGAGACAATAGGTGGGAGGACTAGAGCAGAACAGAACTTTATTTATACCCAGATTTAAAACAATATACATGTGGACTTGTTTGACTATTACAAATGAACTGAAGGCACAGACCCATTTTGAGGTTGATGATGATCGACGCTTTAGTTCTGATTGGCTGTGAAACCGTAAGCCAAACGATACTGTAGAGAAGGTAATTGGATGTAGCGCATAAGCCAAAAAAGGAGTTCCGTGGACAGCTCCCGTGGAAGCATCCGTAGAATACTTCTGATATATCAATTCCCTTATCTTGAAGTTAGTTACAGTTCGTCAGAACTAATTTCTGAATGAATAATCCTCCACGGCGCCGTTGGGTATCTTACAAACTCCACAATAATGACCCTTCTCGGATTTTCCATCTTTACAGACCCAACTTAGGATTCATGTCTCAGCAGTCATCACGTGATGGCTTCATCGGTCTGGTGGTCTAGTGGTATGATTCTCGCTTAGGGAAAACCCTACAGCTTGGCTTGCGAGAGGTCCCGGGTTCAATCCCCGGCCAGACCCTTTCTTTTGCTTGTTGGATCTCCTAGAGGTTGTACAAGTTGTTCGTTTTGCTCTATCGATGAGGTATGGTATGGGGCTGATCAGAGTGAACTGTTGGATAACTTGAGTTTGCCATAACCACGATGCCCGCTACTTCTACTCTTTTTTTGCCCACCATGCTGTGAGAGGGAAACTAACAAATACTTTCCCAAAATGCCCAATCAATATCTGCAAACTCAAACCCAAAAGGCTGCAACTCATCCTCCCCAGATCTACTCTGCCAAACCTCCTGCGAGGCATCAACCTGAACCTCTCTCCCAACACTTGAACTCCCTTCCAACGCAGCTATATCATCCTCCAGCTTCGATACAAACTTTGGCTTCTGCATATTCCTCAAACCTGGCTTCTGCTGACATTCATACCATGTTGCTATAACTGATCTAGCTGCGTGGGCTTTTCTTCTGTCATCTGAGATATCGGATATGTGGTCTGCAACTGCGTATATGTCTGCGAGCAGTGTCCACGCTGATTTGATCATCTCAACATCTTCTAAGCTTGACATGTCTACCAAGATTCCAATGACTACTGAAGTTAGTATGCAAAACACTCGTTCTCTTCAAGGGTTTGACTTACGCGCATACCACATGAAGATAATCTCCAGCAACCAGCCAAATTTCTTCAACTGAGGGTTCGAGTGCGAAACAACGACGTAGCTCATACTCTGCATACACATGTTGAAATGCTCAATGTGGCATTTATCGTTCACATTCTCAGATCTCATCCGTACATCATGCAGTTTCCTCAACCGTAACACATTAACCACTGCCCTTGCAGTGATTTGCAGCAGCGTGTCCATTGGTTTTATCGGATCGCAGTACTGAACGAATGTTTCATTGACACCTCTCTCGAGCTCATTGATCATCGAATCAGACAGACATCCAAGCAGAGATGCTCCACCAGCTACAGTTTGACCCGATAGTGTCGTACGGAAGCCACGCTGCTTCTCCATAATCCAATAAGCCATCAATGTGTAGGAAAGACTCGTGAGCCCCACTCGTTCTTTTGGTGGTTCTGGAGAGTTTGGATCAAGGTCGCTGTCTTCGATGTTGAGGGGAAGCTTCACATCCCAGGGTGCTCCAAAGGACAAGGGTGTAACGTTGTTCTTGAGGGATAGAATGAGTTCGAGATGCTGTATTTGCCACCAGATTCTTCGATATTCTTCTGTTTCGATCGGCGAAAGACCCAGGATGCTGCCGTCGCGATGCATGCCGAGTTGTTCTGCGCCTCGGCCGATGAGACCCATCAAGGTCCACATGCTGCGGGAGCTTAACACGTCGACGTTTGCTTTCTAGTAAACATGTTAGGAGGGTGATTATTGGAAAGGGTAGCGGACTCACGATGTAAAGACACAATGCTTTCAAAGTGGAGATGCTGTCGATAGCCAAGAGAGATATTCTCGAAAATGCCATATCACACTGAACTCGGCATTCATTCGTCATCGAAGCCTTTTCACGACCAAAAAGCTCGACAGACTCCTCGTTGGTCAAACTCACAGCACCAAAAAAGCAGGTTACCAATATCAAGGCATGATCGCCACCGTCAAGCCGTCTCCACTCTTCAGCATTCGACAGCGCTGTTTTCAGCTGATCAAGAGTCCAACTAAAGCTGATCTTGACAATAGGGTGGACTCGTTCCAAAAAGAAATCCCACAGTTTTATGGCTTGTTCAGCGGGTATGGGACAGAAGTCTAGTCTCTCTGAGAGGATTGTGTTATCTCTCCACGGAGAGCCGTGGAAGGCGTGCGGGAGGTGCTTCCCGGGGGACAATGCTGAGCCTCGGGGGTCAGATGTGTTGAATTTTGGTTTGGAGCCTTTGTAGAGACTCGATACGTCGATCCAGGTATGCCATCCCTCCCTGAGAAGACAATGTTAGAACCTTTGAAGATGGAAGCTTGGGTAACTTACGATTCATGATAAACAGAGCGACCCTCTTCATGCACAATGATTGGAGTGTCGGCATTGCTCCCCGATGCAACGGAGCCGGCCTTGATGATTGGTTTCTCTGGTGTATCAGATAGCGGATCTCCTCCAAGAGCGCGAACTGCCTCTTCAAGCTTTTTTATCCTTTCGTAAGGGGAAACTTCAGGGTATGTGCAGTGATCATTCTTGCGTCGCTTGCAGTTGGAGCACGGCGGCTCTGCTCTGTCGCAGCGGACTTTGCGCTTGGCACATGGTTCGCAGGCTTGAGACCTCATTCTAGAGGATTCTGCATGTATGATTTGAATAGACTGGATGATTTTTGTTGATCTTTTGTGAGGGAGGATTTTCGATCCATGACGATGCTAATTAAAACCTCGGGGGCCCCGCGAGGTTTTTCGCTGTTGACTCTGCTTAGCTCGGCCTCGGTACCGAGCCCGAGTTTTTGTGGGTGGCATCTGATTGGCTAGCCGCGGCGATGTTGACAGTCATGAACGTAATATGTAATCGAGTTGAATAGGAGACGGAATGTTTCTGCCTGTTTTTTCCTTTATTTAAGTTGATATTTCCTCTCATTGCAATATTCTGTGGAAGCATCATGATCGCTTGTCAACTTCTCTGACATAGAACCATAGCCAACATCCATCATTCAACGCCTTTCCCTTCACCATCATTACATTCATTCTATACAATCCTCATGATGGACGAAAAGAACAACAAAGATGCCGAATGGCCATCAAGTCAACCAAGTGTCAGTGGCTCCGGACCATCTTCTGATGACACTACCATTGAAAAGACCTATCCGCCAAAGAAAGTCTCCATACCAACCATGATTGCTCTGTTCCTAGTATTCTTCCTCGTCGCTCTGGTAAAACCTTCACTCACTCTTCCTCCGATCAAGCTCTTCATCCACTAACATCTCAAAGGACCGTACCATCATCGGAACAGCTATACCTACCATCTCCACCGAATTCAACAGCTTTGGTGATATCGCGTGGTACGAATCCGCCTTCCTTCTCCCCCTCTGCGTATTCCAACTATCCTTCGGTCTCGTCTTCAAATACTACTCTACCAAATGGGTTCTCTTCACCTTGACGGCCATATTCGAGATCGGTTCCATCGTCTGCGCGGCCGCGCCCAACTCGAACGCTTTGATCGTCGGACGCGCCATTACCGGCATTGGAGGTGCTGGTATCGGGTCTGGAGCTTTTGTATACATCGCGCTGCTTTTCCCGCTCCACGAGCGACCAAAGTATCTCGGGTCATTGGGCTCAGCCTTTGGTATCTCGTCGATTTTGGGACCCATCCTCGGGGGATATCTCACCTCTGTTACCTGGCGTTGGTGCTTTTGGATCAATGTTCCGATTGGCGGCGTTTCCCTTATTCTTCTCGTTCTACTGGCCCCGAACAGACCACCTCCCAGCAAGCCAGCTGAGTCATGGCGCCAAAGATTCCTCGACCTTGATCCTCTGGGCTTTCTCATGATTGCCGGGTCAGTCGTCAGTCTTCTTTTCGCGCTCGAGTTTGGCAAAGAAGACCAGCACTGGTCGAGCGGGCGGGTTATAGCTCTGTTTGTCGTTTTTGGCGTGTTGCTTTTGATCTTCGCTGCTTATCAAGGGTGGCGTAAAGAAAAGGCAACGGTACCTCCAAGAATCTTGTTTCAGCGAACGGTGTTATTCTCTTGTCTGACCGCTTTTGCCTTTGGTACAGTCATGGTGACATATGCGTACTATCTGCCTGTCTGGTTTCAGGTGGTGAAAGGAAAGTCACCCCAAGACTCAGGTCTTGCACTGATAGCACTCCTACTCAGCAATGTTCTTTTTGTTATTGTTAGTGGTATTATGGTTGGTAAGATTGGGTATTGCACGCCGTTTGCAATTGTTGGAAGTGCTATTCTTATTGTCGGGTCGGCCCTTATCTGTACGTGGACAGCCGACGTCAGTACGGGCAAATGGATTGGATATCAGGTATGTCTCATCCCGCAAACTCCTCAGTATATTCTAACATACCTTCCTCTTAGATCATCACCGGAGTTGGTATGGGTCTGACTCTCCAGCAGCCTGCCATTGCAGTCCAGACTGTCCTGTCGGAGAGCGACAGTCCTATCGGTCTATCAACCCTCAACTTCTTCAACTTTCTCGGCGGAACGATATTCGTCACCGTATCACAAACACTCTTCGAAGGCAAACTCAAGAACAGCATCGCCAAGTACGTACCTGGAATCGATGTGCACACAATTACCAGCGCCGGAGCCACAAACTTGTGGAATTATGTGCCTTCTGATAAGGTTCAAGTGGTCTTGAAGGCATACAATGACTCTATGAGATCGATCTGGTATATTGGACTAGGGATGGCCTGTTTTGCTCTTGTTGCATCCTGCGGACTGGAATGGAAGAATGTGAAGGCAGAAAAGAAAAGGGCACTCCAAGAGTCTGCAATGGAATAAAAAGCGCACAGCTGTAAAACGCTATTGGTCAATACATATCCTTGGGCAACACTGGGTGTAGGATTGTAATTATAGTTTTCGTTCTTTGGGGGATATCTAGATTTCAAATTCGGTTGTTTTAATAGACAGAAAAACATTTTGTATACTACCTAAGTATAGAATTCATCCCACTGTTCGGTGGCACAGCGAACGCAGAGCGATTGCCAAGTAATGAAAATGACTTAAGAATCCGGCAAATAAAATGCAAGTACAGGTTGGGCAAAAAGAGGCTATCTTTGTATTTGTGACGTTTCAGGCTATGCTGCATAAATGGGATCCATGTTCTCTCTGTCTTGATGTCACAGAGCTGGTGTGATTGGCTTGACAGAACTGCGTACGGTAACAAAGCCACCACGAGTCTCGCAAAGCTGCATTAGCTTATATAGTACAGCCTCGTTCTACCAATTTATGCAGTATGTGCCGGGCAGTGCTAAGTTTACGCTTAGAATAAATAACACGACTCCGCTTTGCCAAGTTGCAGAACTGCCAAATAATTCATAAGACTTTCAACTTCTTTTGCCTTCAATACTAGAGTTATGGCTTTTATTTACAAGCCGATTGAGCCAAACAGCATCCGGTTGTTGAGGCTTGAGCCTGGCACATGGAGTTCCGAGATTTGCTGTGAACTATATCACGCATCCTTGATTAATCCCCATCCTTATGAAGCTCTTTCTTACTGCTGGGGTAGCACAGCTGATCGCCGCCAGATTCGCCTCAATACTCATCCGCAGTTCGTCACAAAGAATCTTGAAACCGCGCTCCGACACATTCGTTTGGAAGATCGGTCCCGAACACTGTGGGTTGATGCATTGTGCATAAATCAGGAATCATTTGACGACAAGAATGTGCAAGTCAAGATGATGGACGAGATATATCGTCGTGCTAGTCATGTGATTAGCTGGTTAGGTGAAGCAAGTGACAACAGTGATGAAGCCATGACTACGATGGGGGAGATGGGAAGATGGATGAGAGACAACGAGTCCAAGATATTTGACGCCTCGGATGAGGAAGCGCAGGAACTGAGCATCATTCAGTATTTCGAAGCCAAAGGATTTGCAATAGCCGGTCTCAATTGGTCTGCAGTCTTAAGTCTCCTCGAACGCCCTTACTGGACACGTGTTTGGATTATTCAGGAGCTTGCAGTGAGAGGTTTCCTCTATAAAAGCAGCGGCGAAATCATCTGTGGGTCATCCTCTGTGCAGAGGTCGGAGTTTGATGTCGCATGCTCTGCAATTGTTCTCATTTCACAAGGAAGCTCAATCCGGGCTGCGAGCTCTGGAGTTGATTTGGACGAACCGTTGCGGTCCATACTCGCAAGAGGATGGCCACCAGGCCTCTCAATGATCCAGACTATATCATCTTGCCATGGACTCGAGAAACCGACTCTCACCTCACTCCTGGAGATTTCGAGGCGATTTGAGGCATCAAACCGTAGGGACAAGGTATTCGCGTTGTTAAGTTTGGTATGCAGGCCAGATCGCCTCTTGGAACCTGATTACCACAAATCCCTTTCAGCCACCTTACAAGGTGTCGTGCAATTTCTTGTCAAGTCTTGGGATAACTTGCACATCTTGCTCGGCAATCGCTTTGAGGTGAATCCTGACGGTCCCAGCTGGACACCTGATCTTGGAAGTCGGCTGAGGGGTGACATAACGCTGAGAACATTCAACAAGATGTTTAAAGCGGACAATGGCCAATCTCCAAGAGTCGAGTTTGATACTACGTTGGGAACTTTGAAGTGTGAAGGTATTTCACTGGGGGCTGTGAAACGAGTCATCGGTCCTTTTCGACAGGGAGAGAAACTACCGGACGGGGTTGATGTGCGTCAGGCGGCCACTGAAGCTTTTGGTAATCGTCAGTTCATCAAGGAAATAACTGATTTCTGTCACTCTCTAACGCAGAAGGACAAAGTCTTACTCTGCAAGACTCTGGTCATGGATCATGACTCAAGCACACTTGGCGAAGACGGTGTCTATCCGGCTCCAGAAGAATTTGTCGACATGATGCAAGTTTTGTTCGAGCAGAAGTCCCTTCCTCATGGTCTTCCACACAATGGGAGCCCTGAAGCCAGGTTGTTACAGTACATCTTTCCTTTTACCAAATCAATGGAGAACGCAAGCTCTAACCGCTGTTTTTTTATTACTGAGGGCGGCAGCATGGGAATGGGACCTTACTCTATGAATATGGGAGATATAATCGCGGTGTTTTTCGGAAGTCCCTTCTGTCTTGTTTTACGACTAGTCGAGGGAACGAACTGTTATAACCTTATCGGGGACGCCTATGTTCATGGGGTGATGGATGGTGAGTTTGTGAAAGATGTAATGACAAGCGCCTGTGAAAGATTTGTCCTTGTTTAAGGTAGTAATCTGTGTCCTTTTGTTTTCCAAATGCAGTCATTCCTAATAAATATAATGTCCAGAGCTTCATATGACTGCATTGTATCATGGATTATATTCATTACACATACATAATATCTGAAAAATAGGTCGACGTTTGGATCGGTAAAAGTAGAGAATGTCTTCATTTTGGAAACCATGCATAACCAAAGAGTCTGACACATTTTTCAACTCAAGATTCGTATCAAGTCGCCAGACACTTACTGGTCCGAAGAGCCACGTTCTCGATGAAGAATATTAGAATGGTGCCGATACGGTCTTTAGGGATTACGCCCCCAAAAAATAGAGCTCCTTTAAATCAGCCGGCTAATGTTTGTCTGCAACCACTGATCTTGCTGTCGCATGAACATTAAATTAAGAGAAAGGAAGTTTTGTAATTCTTTAACTACTAGGTTTGGTAGGAAAGAGAAGCTCTCAGCCACAGGTCTCAACTGCAAATAACACATTAAAACCACTATTTAGACATTATACCACAATGCCTTAACAGTTACTATAGCAAAAAGCTAATAAAAAAACCTAGAATATGACTCTTTTGCCACCCTCAGAGAAGTATAAGATAGTCCATTTCCTCTGCCAGCAACCCGAAGGGCGTGGCGACGCAGAGTTATAAGTCAGTTCGTCATATTAGGTTGGAATATCAGGTTTAACACAATGATTCTTTAACTACTTGCCTTAATCTTAACAGCCCGCAAAAGTGCTTGAAGGTAGTTACGCTAATACGTTTCTAGCTAAGCGTAGCTACTCAAAACGATTGTATCGGATCCTCCTATCAGGCCCTTGTGACTGCATAGTGCTTATGCCTGATACCTCCCCCGCTTTAGGGTTAAATATCATCTCAGCAGCATTCATATTATTTCTTCATCTTCCACTGCTAAATATACAAGACCATGGCTGTGTTCGGTGATGCCGATCCGGTGGGATTTGCATTCGCTATAGTCGCATCGATCCTTGGGTCTCTCTCCCTGATGGAACAGTTAGCACAAGCTATCAAGCGAGGGGCAATTCTGTCCATTGTGAGGGGAATGAGGCTGCTATTCCTTCCTGAGGCAGTTGATTCGTTACACATTCATGGAGACATATGGTCCAGGCCAATGACACAAAGCTTTCTGCTTGAACATCCTGGCTTGATATCTCTCATGCTCCGACATCCGTGCGGCTGGGAACCATGCCCCGATATTGAGAGGGCAAATCTTTCAAGTACTGACTTTGTCAATCTTTCTTGCATTGGTATCCTGAACTACTTTGATGGCACGGGAAGGATAATGTTCTTGATCCGGTGGGCCATTTCCGCTGCTCATTCGTTTTACTCTTGGCACACTGGAAAGTCCAAACCGTTGCCGGAGATGGAATTCTACAAAGAGCTGGATGCATGGTTTATAACCACTATTGCTAGCTGCACAGATATGTCTGAAGAAGAGATGGCGTTCCTGGAGAAACTGGCATGTCTGAGGATGGTGCGATGGAACAGACCCCTCGATGATGGTGCACAAAAGGTGGCCTGGGAAGTGCCACACCAAAGGAAATACACAAATCTATGGCTTCTCCTTGGGATGAAAGAAATTCTCAAAACAAATACGGAGGAGGGTTATTACAACATCGGCAATTCAGGTGCATGGGTAAGCATCGAACGCATTGGTATGACTTGGCACTTCAGATCTGGCCGTAAGAGGCTGGGTTTCTGGACTACCTGTCGTATTTGGGACCTTGAGAAGAAGGAATGGGAGAGTTCTGCTGCACGTGCCGAACTCAACATGAGTCCAAAGCTATTCTGCCAGGATCGATTGACGAGCCAGATACCAGATTTTGGTAACTTCGTCGATGTAGGCCCGAATGTTCTTTTCTTTATGAGGACAGACAAATCGTTACTAAACGACCTTTTGCATCTCATTGAAGAGTTGACTCCAGGTCAAGGACAGACCCAAGACCTTCCAATCCCAGAAGACCAGCTTGCATCACCTACAGAGATTTATCAGCTGGGAACAAGAGGCGTTAAAAGTTGGTGTCGATGCACATCGACACTCAGGTCCTCGGCCAATTATCTGTGCTGTGTCCCTATCTGCACAATCTTTCTCAGGGCCGAAGCCGCAGCAAGTGTTCAGAATCTGCCTAGATGTGCTTCCGGTCAGGTAATCTATATCATGATATCAAACAGCAAAGGACTTCCTGTATGCACAGTACCTATGGATGCTCCTGTGGTAAAGCAAGGGGACAAGGATGTTTTTACGTGTATGCTTGCATTCCGAGGAAAGGCGATACTTGACACTTGTCCTTTGCTCAAACCTATCAACATTCAACCTGCCAAGATGTAGCATTCAGCATGAGATTGTCGCTCGACTCCGGGAAGAGGGAGACGACATCAAGAGATAGCATAGACTTATGCTGGGACAAGCTGAGCATGAATTGTCACGCCGCCAAACTGGTTCAGCTCTGGGAATTTATATGATCTAGCGGAGAATTCGTGGTGGGCTAATGATAGGGTGGTCTAGAATCATGAGTAGCTTCCCATCACCAACCCTCTCTGAGAACTAACCATCCCACATAAGCTATTTCTTAAAGACTCCTCACCTTGATGGCACCCCGAATAATAACCCACGACGCTGCAGCACCCAGGATTCTCTCACAACCCTTTGTAGATGTTAGAAATGCAGTGCATACAACAACAGCTTAGCTGACCCTGACGTTCCTCCAGTTCTCAAAAGTAGAGTATTCCGGCTCAACGTCTTCAAGATGATACAGCTCTCCTGCGTCGGGTATTCCTAGGGAGTCGGTCTCCTCTGAAATAGCTGTAGATTAAATAGATGTTGGCAAGGACATTGACACGAAGAAGGTCATAAGGCCTGGCTCCATCTTCGTTGAGGTAGGCAGCAAGGTTGGCTGACACCAAAATAGCGGGGAGAATGTAACCAGCTGATACCTGAATAACCCTGTCGAGGTAATGAGGTTCGGGGTGAACTGTTGAAGTCATCGCGTTGGATGTTAATGCGGATTCTGGGAGAACAGTCCGTATTATATAGATTCTTGAGGTAAAATTCCAAGAAATTAGTGATGGTGAAAGGAAAATATATACTGAAAGTCATAAGATTCGCGTCATAGAGTTAAAAGTGGCTGGAGCGGGGCTTTGTCCGTCGCACATACAGGCCCATTGATGAAACCCTGTGTCTCTAGGGTAGGGCGAGGTATTCTTAGGGTAAAGGTCATCCTGTTACGCCCGCAGTGATGATGGACGGAAGAAAACACGAATGCCCTTCAGGCTTCATCGGGTTGCACTTGTCGGGGACTCACCGGTTATAACGTCGGACCGAGAAGAACCTTGAATCACGAACCCTACAGCAAAGCGAGGTCTAGCTTTAGAAGCTGCTCATTTGCCCAACTTAAGCTAAGAAGAAACAAGGTCTTCAATTTCTCTTTCTACAATCACTAAGGTGCAGATAGCTACTCGTCACCGTGGGTCATTGAGTGTTTTTCACGTAGCTAGAATGATAATATACCACAGTCTAGGTAAAAGAGTCTTTCATATCGTGTTAAAGATTCATCAGACAATTGCCATTCTAAATAAGCCATCTAATCCAGTCTTACTACTGCTCACAATCTTAAACAGGGCAATAGCAGTCACCCGAACAGCATGGGTTCTCAACATAGTTAACCGTGAGCTGCCCATCATCCACGTTATTGCCATCCTGTGTCGGGATGCTGCCACATTGGCTACAACCATGATCTTTAAGACCCTGAAGCAGCTCTACAACTCGATCGGCAGTACCACTTGCACCGCTTTGGAAGAAAGCACAGACAGATCCCCATTGACCATGGGAGCAGGCGATTTGAACTGGATTTATCAGTCAAATATCTTTACAATCTGTGATAATAGTACGTACCTTTCTCGGCCCAGTTGTGGCCGCCTTGTCCGTTGGCTTGTAGCTGCTTTGCTTGGATGAGGACAGTGTCCAAGCTGGCGTCGTTGAAGCTGCAGGCTCCTGATCCTCGACAGTTGATCCCGAGTGCTGAGGCACCTGAAAGAAGGGTGGTGATGGCGAGGAAAAGATGCATTGTGCTAGAATGATGGAAACTTGAGGTTTGCAGTGGGATTGTAACTAGGATGGTGGGTTCAATAGTGCTTGTGTAGGAGTAGTGAACTGTTTTGGTGCCCCTTGATTGAGGAGGGTTATACTCTCTTTAAATAATTTATGGCACTGGAAGGAAAGAGAGGAGTTCCTAAGCCAAGGGGCGGCCAATTCCTAACCTCTGTGGCTAAGCGTCTGAGAATCTGCGTTTGTTACCTTTCCAAGGTCTTTTCCCTGTTCTGGCCTACTTGCAAAAGCAATCCAAAAACCCATAGGCTGATTCGACCCAGCCTTTGAATTGTACTTCCTTCCTGAAGAAGCAATGATATGAAGTGACGCCATGTCTATGACGATATCTTCGACTTCCTGAGAGTCTGCTAAGCCTCATCATTGTCGTGAGCTGATCAGGAAAGGAAACCAGCACGTGCTGATTAACACGCCTTCCTTGGTTATGCGAGATTCTATGGTCCTTGGAAGTTTTGGAATTTTGACGGTGGATGGGCCCACAGTAAGCGGCGTCCTGAAATCCCTACCTGATTGTCAATGCGGGTTATCGTGATCGGCAGTGGCAGTGGGGATGGTTGCGGTGAGGGCCGAGCATTTCAACAATCGAAGTAGACTCAGTTGTAGACAGGTCTACGGAATTGTTGTAAAAGCATCAAATCTAGATAATCAGCTATATAAACTGGCACTCATCCGCTACTGGGTACTTTATTTCTTAAGCACAAATTACACAACCCCAATCTCTACCGTTACACTCTAGCGCTACGTCTCTATCACAGATTCTTTCTCACAATGCAGTACTCTACTATCTCTTGCCTCGCCGTTCTCGCGACGACAACCTCTGCCCTTGGAATCAACTGTCGCGGCTCCGGTCTCTGCAGCGGTGGTGCCGGAAACCTCATCAACCTCAAAGCAATTGTCGACGCTATTCAGCCACGCGACCGTCACTATGAGACTGGCCAGCAGATCGCCTGTACTGGTGATACCTGCGCCTTCTTCCAGAGCGGCGCCAGCGGCAATGCCGATGATGTCTCTTGGGCTGTGCAAGCTCTTTTGGACCACGGCTGCAAGAAATGTGGATCGGTTCCTATGCAGGACGGCAACAATGTCGATGATGGGCAGTTGACAGTCAACTTTGTTAGCGATCCTAGCTGTCAAGGAGCGTGTTAGAGGGGTACCGACTGGCAACTCAGGATAGTCGGTTAGCTTGCCTAGTTTGGAATACTACGGGATGGAATTGGTATTGAAAGTATCTAAAGTAGCGTTGTGATCAATCTTAAAACAACGCAATAGAACACTTCTGCAGATTATGGCAATACAAACTACCAATATTTTCGGTTATTAAAAACTTGCCTTGTATCAATTTTCCATCTATAGTTATGGAAGTTTAGCCAAAATGGTTGACTAGGCTCCGTGGGGTTGAGTATGTAGACTTATGAAATACCTCCTCTTCTACCGTTAAGCGAATTTAGTGTCGGTACTACTATGGTTGATGTAGGGCTGACGCCGGAGAATAGAATTTGATTGACGTCTTAGATACCTATCATAGCTTCCTCGGGCCACTTGTTGTAAGTGGATCTCACAGTAGCATCACTAAATAGGCAGAAGCATTTACAGGCGGCCGCTCCATGTCCCTGTCACCAGCTGCTGAAATATGGAGACATGTAACTGAGACAATCATCGCCATCCGATCTAAAGCCTGGAAGTCGGCTCTGTCGGCAGATCAAACTTCCATAGACATCCTGTAATTCTTGACCAGCCGGCTTACGGCAAGCACGCCAAGGATAGCCAGCCTGCCAGTTCTGTAAAGTATTGCAGATCATCTTCCTTACTCAAACTTGAAATGCTAGAACTGATACCTCGGCTCAATGCCAAGACAGAAAGATGCGAAGAGGCAAGGCAAAAAGTACCGCGAGCTCATGTAGGTCCGGTCTGTCCGGATCATCAGGATTACCTAAAAGGGCAATTCAAATATGGGATCGCCAGGACTCATAGACGAAGGATCAATATCTATGGCAATTTTAGCAGAACAGTTTCCGAAATGGTATATCGAAACCACCTCTACGATCAGGGCTATTGCACCAGTCGCGATGTCACGGTTCTCACGTTGCACTCGGGGACCTGAGTTGATACCGATCGACAGATCGCTCTGCTCATGCCGTTCAATTCTGCCCGACAATCAGGGCTATTGCATTAGTAGTGGTGTCACGGGGGACTTGAGTCGATACGGTCTCTTCATCCTAGCAGCTGCCAGCTCAGAGGCAACTCCGGCATGTATGACGCAGCAACTTGTAGTTATCAGGATAGAGAGTATCAGCCAAGTGGGTATTCTTGCTCGCTGTATAGTGGCCAATACACTTGCGTTGCTGGAGACCCGAGAGAAGTACAACCGATGCGCAAATGTATAAATATGGTCAGGTTTCCATACTATAGGGAGTTTCTAACTATCATTTCCCACGCATTCCATACTCCCAATCGAGTTCCCTATTTCCAGTCAAAACAAAGCTCAACATGCGCTTTTCATCATCAGTTCTCCTCTTTGCCTCCAGCGTTGCTGGTCTGGGAATCAACTGCCGCGGCAGCGGCTTCTGCTCTCTCAGTCCCAACGCCAGCATACAGAAAATCAAGGAACAGATTAACGTCCTGATTGCCGACGGTCAAGGTGACAGACACTTCGATACTGGCGGTAAGGCGTCCCCTACCAAGACAGCCGATCTATGTATACTGACATCTTGACTGCAGCACAAATCGCTTGCACCAACGCTGATCAGGGAAGCTTCTGTGCATTCTACCAGAGCGGTGCCTCTGGCTCAGCAAACGATGCTGCCACCCACATTCAGTGGATTATTGATCACGGTTGCAAACTTTGCGGCAGCACTCCCATTCACGACGGGAATAATGTCGATGATGGGCAATTGACGGTTAACTTTGTCAGCGATGCTTGCTGCGAAGGAACCTGCCACTGTTAAGGGCTATACTGAGAGTCAAGTCGACTGGAATTGGCTAACCAGAGTCACAAATATTGCCCAGGGTATGGAGACTCCAGTTTGTAGCTTTAGCTGAATGAATGGAAACTCTGCCGTTGTTATACTTTTCGATATAAAACATATGTCGAATAATGACAAAAATTGCAAAAAACATAATCTGATGAGACTGGGACTCGAACCCAGGAGGATTGCTCCACCAGGAAATTGGTGTTAAGGTTAACCTTAACCTGGCGCCATAACCAACTCGGCCATCTCACCGATGATTGGATGAAGAGATGACTATCTTTTTTGCACTATCAAGATGGACAGATCTTATCACTCGCATATCCACAAATTAAAGCCCTTTATGCCAAAATTAAAGTGACGTCTAAGGACCAGGTCATGAGATCTTTCCTCTCCATTGAATCGTTTTCCTAAGTAGCATTGAGATCAATACCTTATGGAGGCGGGGTATAGGTAGATACCTGGAATAAGGTGGTTGCATTGGGCTTAATTGGCTGTCTTATCAAGGCGAATACCAATCAAGGCATGCAGTATGGTTGCATCGTTCCAACTGGTGGACTATATTGGGGGTATATGTGTAACTTATGATCTCGCATGAGCCGAAGACCTGCATGCAGTATCCCATCTACAGTTAGCTGGTCAATCACGGCATAGCCCGGTTTATCCACAAATGACTACAGTCCAGGATTGCGGAATAAGATCATGGACGGCTGCATCACCTGCCAAAAATCGAACAATACGCCTTTGCCATCCCTACGAACATACCAACTTGATCGTGACGGCATTCCGGCCCGTTGGTGGCAGCACGGAGATCCTCCAAGTTTATTCCGAATCCGGATACCACGGGGTGTTGAGCTCCGATATGCTGCATTTATCTCCCCATAAGGATACGCAGATGAGGGGAATGGCATGTGCAAGTGATGAGCCGAATGTAACAACTATAAAAGATGTGATCGATCGCCATTACCCTGATCTACAGCATCGCTCTGCACTCATCGGCTTCAAAATCTCACAATGAAGTTCGCTTCCATCATCGCTGCCGCCTTTGCTGGCGCTCCCGCGGCACTCGCTGTACCAGCTGGCTTTGTCACTACTGACGGCACAAAGTTCTCTCTCGACGGAAAGGACTTCTTTTTTGCTGGAAGCAATGCTTACTATTTTCCTTTCAACGTGGTATATACTTTACCTTACTGAATATCATTCGGATAAAACTCTAATCTTCCTAGTGGGGAACGGATCACTACAAGGATGTCAAGATTGGGTTGGAGGCTGCCAAAGACGCAGGTCTGAAAGTCATGCGCACTTGGGCTTTCCATGACAATAACAGAACCTTTTCTTCTGGCGGTATGCCCAAATATAACAGTGGCGCTGAAGACACTGTCATGCAATTCTTTGAGTCAGATGGAAAGGTCAAAATTGACCTGAGCAAACTGGACGTCGTCATTGAGGCTGCTGAAGATACTAACATGAAACTCATTCTAGCCTTGACGAACAATTGGGCTGATTATGGCGGTATGGATGTTTATACCGTCAATCTCGGTGGTCGCTATCATGACGATGTGAGTCTACCGAATCCCCCCCTGCAGTTGATTCTAACATGGGTTGGACCAGTTCTATCGTCTGCCTGCCATTAAAAAGGCCTTCAAAAACTATATCTCAGCTGTCGTCAACAGATACAAGGACTCTCCCGCTGTCTTCGCCTGGGAGATTGCCAACGAACCCCGCTGCGGTGCCGACGCTGTTCGTAACCTTCCCCGTGGTCCCGACTGCGGTCCGAAACTTATCACTTCCTGGGTTGATGAGATGAGTACCTATATCAAGTCACTAGACCCTGATCACCTCGTTACCACCGGAAGTGAGGGTGGTTTCAACCGCAAATCAGATGACTGGACTTATAACGGCGCTGATGGAACTGACTTTGACGCTGAGATTGCTCTCCCTAACATCGACTTCAACACATTCCACTCTTACCCCCAGTACTGGAGTAAGACATCTGATTGGGTAGTCCAGTGGATCAAAGACCACGCTACAGCCGGTGCCTCAGCCAAGAAACCCGTCCTGCACGAGGAATACGGCTGGCAAGACAAGTCCACACGTGTGGCTACTATAAGCAAGTGGCAGAAGGCGTCTCTAGACCTTGAGATGAGCGATATGTACTGGCAATTTGGCACCTCCAAGTACTCGTATGGAAAGAACCACGATGATGGAAACACTATCTATCTCGAGGATGATGAGGCTCAGCCGTTGGTTTATGAGCATGCTGCTGCTGTTAACGGGGGAGACGTGCCCACAAAGCCAAGTAGCACTTCGACTGTTCCTCCCAAGCCGACCGTTACTGGTGGTACACGGGTGCCTCGGTATGGCCAGTGTGGTGGTGCTTCATGGAATGGCCCGACTGTTTGCGAATCTCCATACGCTTGCAAGGAGCAGAATCAGTGGTATTCTCAGTGCTTGTAGCTATTAACCTTCAGATAGATACGCGATGTGCTAACTATCTTATTGCAGTGTCCGTGCTGTCCTTCTCCTTCTCTCTGTCATCGTCTTTAGAATACTAGGAACTGTGACATGTAAATGAGCATCTTTTGGTGATTTAACCCAGATGAATGGTCTAAGATCGCATACCAAAAAATACATTGGCCAGCTAAGGTGAAGTTATAGGAATGCAGGGAGTGAGCGCAAAAATATGATCATGCTGGGGATCGAACCCAGAATCTTCTGATTCGTAGTCAGACGCCTTGCCATTGGGCCACACGACCGATCTAGTTATTGAATGCCGGAGCTACAGACGATGGCTCTATACTGAGAAGGCAAAACATCTGAGAATACTCCATAACATGGTATCTGCAGTTCTATTCAAAGTGCTAGAACTCCATGTCATATGTTTTTTGGGGTGACGTTGGGCTATCAGTCTAGGATCTAAAGTGCCTATGCAATCAGGAACATTCTTTCTCGATAACTACTATATCAGGGTAACGAATTCCACTGCAACACCTCTCGACCTCAAAGACTCTATAGACATTCTCGGGTCATGTCCAATGAGCTCTACAGTCTCGCGATGTTCATACATTGGACAATACACAGGATGATGCACCTCCACACCCCAATCAACAAACTCCCATTCTAGGGGCAGCGGGATGTCTTCCAAGCGAGGGTCAGCTAGAGTCAATCTCTGGCTTTCGCTTTCCAGATCAAGAAAACACGTTCTGTAAATCCCATCTACACCCGTTGTTTCCTTAGCAACCCAATTAGTGGGAAGGGCCCCTAAGAAAGCTTCGCCGCTCATGACACCATGTACGAAGCAATCGCTGATTATCTTGTGACCGGTGTCTGATGGTCTGAGTATGACTGGAGTTTGACATCCAAGAGGGATAAAAATCTTATCTCCTTATGGGACGGACCTGTTAGCAATCAATTTCATGCATAATAGATAGTCCAGTTCTTACCCTTCTCGATCGTTCCTCTGGTTCGACTTACTCCGATATAGCCATCACTAGCAAGGAAACAATACGAGTCTTGCAGTCCTACCATGATCCTAGTCTCCCATATCGAAAGCCTCTGCGTCATGTCATAGTCTGCGCCAGTGGCAAGACTCACTAGATACTCCCGCACCTCATCAATCTCTGGCAAGCCATTCAAGGGAAATCGGTTCTTGAACCGAGAAGTGGCGAAACAATGAAGATAGGTATCAAGTAAACTATCACCGTTCATATATCGTGAGCTCATCAGCCTCTCAAGGCCTAAGCTGTTGATGTACTGAGCCAGTTCAGCTAGGTTCTTGACCTCTAGCAGATGGACAGAATCAATAGTGGCAAGACATATGCCAGCAATCTCGAGCTCATTTGGGCTTTTGTTGTTAATGTAAGCCCTCGAATGGCTGGAGGCACAAAAGGCGTCGCCAGGGGGTATAGTTTCAAGCGACCGGCCACGCCAGTCTGGAACCCAGGATGGCCAGTCAGGATTAGGGATGCTAGCTGTTTTCTCGGTCGGGCCACAGCAAGGAAGCAGATCAAGGCGTTTGAAATGATCAAAATATGCTAGAAAGGTCTGTTTGTAAAGGTCAAATACTGGCTGAGAGTAGTCAGGAATGATACGGTTTGAAATTCCGAGCGGCGCAAGGTTGATCAAGCCATATACTTTATCATGTGGATCTTGACATTTGAAGCCGTGGTATGTCCAAAGGAAATCGTGGAACTTGATGAACTTGCCGTAGAAACAAATTCTTGAAGCGTCCCACAACCGACTTTTCAGTTTTCCAGACATTCCATCATCGTGGGTTGAGCAGAGAGTTAATGCTGCTGCCTGTAATCTTGACCAAAGAATTGTGTCGTAGCCGCATTGAATGATAGATAATAGGCTTGAGAGATGTATTTCCTGGACAACCCATAGTCTTCTAAACCATGACCGTGATAGTAATCGCATAATTGCAGGTATGATGGTATCGTCATGCGGTAAGGGGATCTCTGTATCAAGCCAGGACGGATCTTGATAGCCTGGTCTGTGTTGGCCACTCCCCCACTGTGTCCAAACAACCTGTTCAGCGACGTAATTCAATTGATCCAATGCCAACTTGCTCTCCTCAGCTTCTGGTCCGATCCAGGCGACGACCCTTGTCGCAAGTCCAAAGATTTGGCCCATACGTCGAACTTGTTCGTTGCGTTCTTGAATGTCCTCTTGATTGATGCATAACGCGTCGATCCACATGGTGCGCGGCTCAGTGGGATAGCGAAGGTACCGCAAAGCCTCGTCTAGATTGTGACCAATTTCCAATGATCCTTGGCCTTGCATTTGTATCTTATTATCTTGGCCAGAAATTGCCACAACCTCCACCGATTTAGTCGGAGTAGGATCCCCCCATGTATATGAGAGGGATTCATAGGAGGGCTGTGCTGTTGGAATTTGAGCCGTTTCTCGATCGTAAATATTTCTATCTACAGCCGGGTTCGGATGATCCCACGATGTTTGCTGCGTATCTGAGTTGACGAACAAAATTCGACCTTCCATCGTCTCATATGCCTTCCACGGCTTGTTGTCAGACAACGATCGATTAAGTTCATGAAAATGGTGTGAGATTGTGTTATTCTGGGGCGGCGGCGGTTTGAGGGGTGAATGAGAGATCTCGATCTTGATAGGGTCATCGAAAGCTCCAGGACGAACCGTCACTATTCGGATCTCATTTGTTGTTTTGTTTAATGGGTTATAGCGAAATGAAGACATATTGGTAACACGCGTGCTGTGTTGTGTAACTGTAAAAGTGCCTTGTCACTTCTTGTGGAGTTGGTTCTGCCACATTAAATGATTAAACCTACCCACATGTGAGATTTCGGGGCCGAGGAAATGAGAAGCCGATTTCGCCTTGTTGAACAACCCGAAGACGCTAAGCAGGGGTCATGATGCCCTAAACTTATCTGCTCACTCTGCCTTGTCAGCCTGTCACGTAGGGCTGTTTCAGCTCTCTCCGGCGTGGCTCACAAGTCTTCCCTTAAGGTGTCACCAGCACGACTGTAACCTAGCAAAAGTAGGCCTTCGGGAGTACGGGAACCTTAAAGTAATTCTGTGGTTTGTTCTAAAGCAAGGATGGCCAAGATGATAAATCCTTCTGCTCTGTTAGTTCTAGGGTCCCAGCAAACAGCACGGAATGGGCAATCTATTTTCCCGCTTAGATAGGCCCCCATTTAGCATCAGGTTAATCTAGGCAACAGAGTAAGCAGATATCCAAGTCCTACAAAGTCTTGGCACCGCATCTGAACCCGCCAACAAAGATTGGGAAATAACTCTAAACCGTCTCCTCCGTCTGCTCTCATTTAGGCTGGTTCAAACCTGTTATATATCACCATGTCGTTGAGTACGGGCAACGACGTAGCCATTTCAAGCGACTTGCCTCTTTTGCCCGAAGTATGGTATCGCATATGCTCATTTCTCCCTAAAACGAGCCTCTTCAACTTGAGACTTGTCTGCTCCAAGCTTGGCAGCATCGCACAGCCGGAGTGCTTCAAGACCATATACATCGAAGTATACCGAGAATGTGCATCTGAACGACTGTCCGAAATCGCCAAGTCGCCCAAGCTTCGCAATTATGTTCGAGAAATGGTACTTGACTCGTCCTTTTCTCCTGATTCCGAATTCAGCATGCTAGAGAGTTGGGAAAGTCGTCAACACTTTCTAGTCGCTCTTCCGTATCTGCGCTTCTTTAGAATGTTAACCTCGCTTCGGATCCGATTTCAGAGCACATGCTCTGGGGAATTCCCAGCTCCGCACTCCGGCTTCCGGCAAGGATATCGGTACGCAGTACTTGACACTATATTCCATTGCGTCGCAGGCATGTGGACGGGTGAAAGCCAAGTCAATATTGAGAACAAGACTGGTTTCCGCTCCGATGGCAATAGTTACTGGGGGCCAGATAGGGACAGGTTCGATTCTGGCACTGACAATCTACATCAACAAGCCATCCCTCTGCGACAGCTTATCGTCGCAAATATAGCAAATTACCACGATCCCAAACTTAACGCTTCGGAAGCTTTCAAGAAGGTCATTTCAATGCCGAGTCTTGTGGATCTCAGACTACACGTTATCGATGGATTCTCTTCACCATTCAGCAGAGAAAAGTATGAGTTCTACGATGGCCTGCGTGTCTCGTGGCTCACACCAGATATCACGGACAATTTGCGAGTCCTCGCTCTCAATTGCAAGGAATTCTGGGGCTGGTGTCCGAATATGGATTTTCGTCGTTTCGGTAGCTCACCGTTTCCGCAGCTAAAAGCTCTTTCTCTTGGGCGATATGTCTTCAGTCATAAGTGGCAGATTGACTGGTTCACATCTATCGGACAGGGAAATGGCAGTGGTGGACTGGAGGAGCTTTACCTCCTTGATTGCCCAATACTTCACGAAGCTACGCAGATCGGGCCTTTTGACACTTTTGATCTCGGCTATCCTGTCACCAACACAGTACTGAGCCAGGCCGCAATGCATGAAACCCACAAATATCCAATCCGATGGCATAGTATACTCTCGCGCTGGGCGAAAGTGTTAAATAAGCTGAAGGTGTTTTATATGGGACGCAGCACCTACGAGGACCGGCTACGGGAGTCTTTCACGAGAAAGTCCACCGATTTTGAACAGAATGCACTGCGTTACCGCCTCTGGCATGACAGGCAAGAAGAATTGATGAGTCCTTGTCCGACGGCTGCAGATGTTCACGGGAGCATAGAAAAGGCATTTGGTTCAAAAGCAGAACTGATCAGCGCCGAGTTTAACCAACATCGAGATTTCCAGATGCAATACATCAAATACAACATCAATAGAGAACCTTATAACAGAAACTGGCCATGGGGAGATCCAAAGAGGGGTCAGGACGAGGTTTGGGCGCCGGAAGAAGAAACCGTTATGAGAGACGACGCCGCTTATGAAATGCTCATGGATGCGGTGTATGCGAGGGCTTCTTTGGGAGACGGTGTTTGAATTGGGACATTGCAGTCTGACTTATTAAAGGAAAAAATGACTGTTACCAGCAATGGCCTCGTGCTTGGTTTGTGTTCGTTTCAGTGTGGGCAGGTACCGTTGTTAGTTGTTACAACTGGCAAGACATTGAAATTTATTCCAGCAACAACTTTTAGATGTTGCGTGGTCATTGTTCATTGCGTGAATAGCTCAACTGACTCACGCACAACAAAGTAATACATTCAAACACACTGTGTCAGTCATTGAAAGTGTTACTAATAGCACTTTCCAAATATAGATGGCGGTACTTGATAGATGCCAAGTTTCACTCAAACCAACTCATGTTGCACCAACTTAGCCCTTGTCAGTTTGTCCAGTGCTGCGCATCCTCATGACCGCATATCGTGTTGTTTAGCGTTGACCAATACCTGGTTCATACTGTCTACACGATATGGTTACAATAAGCCTGACCCAGAGCGATGCTACATATCGCTGCGAGTGCGCTCGTGCCGCATTGCCGGTCAAAGCGCTGCATCGAACGGGCTGTAAGCAACATTACTACGATTTGGAGTTGGACTCGTCATTAACATAAGATGAGGCCCTAAACAAGTTAAGCTCTAGGTAATTTCACTAATATGTTGTGGACATGCGGCGGAAACAATTAACTCTAGTATAAGCTTGTTTTGTACTATAGGAGGCGGAGCAATTCCCTTATTTGACATTCAGATAATATGAATCATAAACTTTTTACTTGGAAGCGCATAGATGGCACGACAAGGAACTCAGCGTAGAATCCCTCAATCACATGGAGACCTGTGACTTTGGTTCCGTGCGATCCGGTGTCCCGCATGGACCCATACATATACCTCAGGCTAACGACCAACGACAAACAACCAACAGCCAACGCCACCAACTTTCAACGTGCAGGTTGCCAAGGCTCAGAGATAGAAAAGGACGCAATGGCCTCTTAGTGAAATGCTTTTTTGTTAACTCTCTACCCTCGTGTGCCTTCTTGTGTTATTACTCTACCTATCTTTACCATGCAAGATATCACGCTCGTGTTGCTTGTATTGCTCTTAGACCTTGGTGCAATAGTTATTCGAGCGTCTTCTGGCAAATGGTTAATCCAAGCAAAGCTATCACTGCTGGCCTCGCACTTGGCTCTGTTGATATGAGTACTTCAGTCTACGACAAGTCAATCCAGCGCGTAGACTACGATCCACCCATCACTGAATGGAATCCCCAAACCCATGGCTACTCTTGATGCCGTTGCCACCAGATACATATCTATTACGAAATACGCCATTATATCTACGCGAGATCACCGATACTATCAAGATAAAACCTTACGATAACTCTTATTTGATATCTAAGGCTGTAGAGTCGAAATTATACGTGGTCGAGGGGTATGGTTGCTTAGCGTTGATGAGGGGGCATAGCTGCAGGATCGCAAGTGAGACAAAGGATACCTCGGGCATCTTGAGGGATTTTGTACCTAGTAGCATTGACATAGTGCCATAACGATAGTTATTGTCAGGTCTCTCACGAAGAAAGATTGATTAAGCTTAGTAGCCCTTGCTTGAAGATCCATACATGCCCATCGCTTTACAATACTCAGCTGTCTTGCGACTCCAAGCTCTTTGGTCAGACCAAGTTGTACCCAATTCTCAATCTCTCTCCCAGTGGCCACAGGGATTACCCCCAACATACCCAAGGAATTCGTTGACTGCTGCGCTGCGACGAATATCCACCGTGACGTGAAATCCACATTATATGGGCACGCCTTTTCATCTGGCACATTCTTTCCCGTACTACACTTCCAACCTTTCGCGGCTTGCTGCGGAAGTTGTATATAGACCTCGACTACTTTGCAAGCTGTTACGGCATCGTCCTCGAACCTATTGTAGAGCCATTTAAACGGTACTTTCGGTTCCTTGGCGACCTTATAATTGAGGAAGTCAATGGCGAAGCCGTTGGCTGGCAAAGGCGTCAGCTCCACATGCTTATGTCGCCTGCTACAGCCACCATCCTTTCCAGAGTTAGAAAAGACAACGAAGTTTTTAGTTGCATCATTCAAGGGTGTCAATGTGCCCAATGAAGCTTCGAAGTCGCTCTGATCCAGAGGTTCATGTTGCCTGCGATATCCATTGTGAGTGAGTATCATAAGGTGAGGTCGCGAGTTGTAGGACCGTTTCTATGGTAGAGTTTGCTCTGAGCCATGCGTCGTGACTCACCAGACAATATGTATGTACTGGGAGTGAGTGTTCATTAGAATCAATAAGTGGCGTGTTCTGTCGTATTCGCAACGCAAATTGCCAACGTAGGCTGTTTTGTTTGTATGGTGCTTCGCGCACCACGATTCGCTTTATAGGGCGCGTATTCGATTCGAAAACTCACTCCATCACCATGACAAGACCATGCGCCCCACACTCAGCCGATTAAGTATGACCATTTAAACGTGTTATCAAGGTCGTACGAATTGAATTAGCATGCTAGCTTTCGGAATCCAGTCCAGCGACAGTAAGCTGTGAACTTCGGCTGTGAGAGTGAGAGGACTGCTATTGTAGGGTAACAAGGTTAGAGATATCGCGATAAGCTCTTATCAGTAATTCTGGAGAAGCATGCCATAGATGTCATGCTCTACCGCCAACGGGTCTTGATCGGCAGTTAAACCTGGCTGGAATGCCATTGCAACTGGACCCTTTCGAATCGCGACGATAAAGATAGATATATTACAAGCATTTTAATAGAAAAACAAGATCCAGCGAGTTCAAAATAGATCTATTGCCCAACTGTTGGGTTCAGGATAAAAATAGAAGACTTGGCAAAAAAAGGGGAATTCATTCCAGGTCTGAGATAACAGCCGAGGCTGGCTTGGCATACAGGGCTACTCAGTGATTAGCGGAAAATATCTGGGACCGACCTTAGCTATACGAGGTAAGGCCCGCACCCCGCGGATGACTGAGCTCACTTGAAAGTCTAGGCCCGGATGCCCCTGATCTATTGCTACGTGGAGTTCGTGTTGTCCTTCAATAGACTTTGCAAGTGAAAACTCTGATATATAGGCACTTTGGCATCGAGTCAGAATCCGAATATTAAGATACGCAATCTTCCTAGTCATGGCACGGAACAAAGCATGCGAAAATTACCGCCAGACGTGGTCTTCCGCACTCGAGCATAAACACCCGGCGTTTCTAAAATTATCCGATCCTGGTTCTACCGAAGTCCCAAGAATGGGACGAAGGGGGGACGGGCCACTTAAGCCTCAAAGCGCCATGTAACGGTCCCTCCGGAGGAAGCATAGGGCGGGTGCATGTCATCAAAGCGCTAGGCGAAGGCCGGGCATTCCGACCAGCGAACAAGGTCCACGTATTACGACAGAGGCAAGTTTGTTGAGGGGAGAATTGCTTTTCGGAGACTATTTAAACGCGTAGCCAGCCTCTTGGAAGCCACAGATGACTGTTTGCGGCCTTGTGTCTCGAATCACTGGAATGGAGACGAATCTATTCGCCGAGAGGGAGCTATACCCACTTGGGCCATTAATCTGACGTTAGCTAGTGGGATAGTACCTGATTCTAGACAGGGATGAACCCCCCTGTTAGCAACCCCCCGGCAATTCTATGACATTGACCGTTGCAACTTTACTTCATACAAAAGGACACCGACGCTTCAAAATATACCTGTTCTCTGTCATCCCATCTTTAACTTGAGGTGGTCTTGTACAAATTCTCGCACGGTTATTGCCGACTTGATATCGCCCTCGCCGCGCTACTACAGCGTCTTCACAGCCATCCCATCCTCCCTCCAACCCTCCTTTTTGCAACATTCCACGTCTCATAATCACAAATCACAATGCCTGGCCGAACCTCCCCCACCGGCAGCGTCATGACGCAAGAAGCCTACCGAAAGCGAAAAGACGAAGAGAACAGCGCTGATGAGGATGATGACATCAACTACGATTCCGACGATGCCGACAAGCCCAAGAAGAACGATCAGCGAAAGCGCCAAGAGGCGCACCTTGCTACCTACCGAAAACAAATGATGAAGACGACCGAGGGACCGCCTTCAATAACCCACTCACGAATCCCATCTATCCAAGGCCCTTGGATGAATATTCCCGATGATGATAGCGATGATGATGTTCCACTGGCAATGCTGCAGAAAAGGAGCCTGAAGGATCGCATGTCTCGCTTGTCGGGTGTTCGATCGAACCCTAATCTCCGCGCATCCGCACAACAGCACATGATGAGACCCGGTTCGGCGCAAGGAAAGCCCGATAACGGTTCACATCTCCGACTCCCATCATTCGCATCCAATCTTCCACAAGATCCTTTCCAGGATCCTTTCCAAGACCCGTTCGAAACAAAGAAGCCAATGTTTACTGGCGGTTTGATCAGCGTGATCGCAAATGAGGAGCGCGCCAAAGCATCGCGACGAGGAACTCCCAGCATTAGCATACAAGGACATCCCTCACCAGCAAGCAATCCGTTTATGTTGACAGGCGCATCGCCTTATATGAACTCACCATACGGTATGCCCATGCAACAACAAGTATCAAGACCAACAACGCCATCGGGAATGCACCAGCAAATGCCCCAGGGTATCCAGGACCAAATGCAATTTATACAAACCATGACTTATGGCGCCCAGCACCAGGCCAACGCCTCATGGAGTAGCATTCCAAGACCAGGCACGAGCGGAAGCATGGCGCCAGTAGCAAAGCCTGCTATGCCAGCTTATGGAGGCTACGCACAGTCTATTCCTCCAGCTGAGAGGAGCAACGTTGGACTGCCCAGCCGATACAGAGCTGTCTCAAAGCAAAAGGCGTGAGCAAAGTTTATCGCAGCCAAAAATAAAGAGAGTATAATGGTGATACAGGAGTTGGGTGTTGAGAGAATGAATACTAGAGGGGATAAAGACATGATACCTGACACAAAGAATAATGCGATCCGAAACCTTTCACTTTACAATACTTTTTACTATGTTTAATGGGATATTGGGATTCAAAATGTACGAATAGACTAGACATATGCATTGTAAAATACACATCTTCATACTTGAACGGGACTGAATTGGGACTTCTGTGTACCAAACTTCATTAAAACTGACGAGGGCGTTTGATCTTTGGACTATTGAGAGAAGATAGATACAGCCCAGATCAGCCAGCATCTCCAAGTACAAAGACACTCAAGACTTGAAGCAGTGATGCTAAGCCATCTCAATAGCAGGCAATTACTAGTCGGTCTGATACATACGACCATAGGTAGTGTAGACCACGGGATCCCGTCCGCTCTCCCTTAGTTAAGCCACTAACCGGCGGATTAGTAGTTGGGTCGGTGACGACCAGCGAATCCCCGCTGTTGTATGTTTACTTTGCCATTTTGGTATTCCTGTCTTTGCATTTCTTTTTGTTGCGAGTTTTGTACAGTCCGGTGGAGGACATGCAGCTGCTGCTCTGATCCTCAATACCTCCGGAGCGTCGCTTAACGTGCTGCGAGTTGAACTGGAAGCTATCGAAAAGGAAATTGGTTATCTGCGAGTATGGACTTGGACTGTTAGACGAAGATAACAGTCAATATAAGGTAAGAGGTTGAAGTGATCAGGCTGCTCAACATCGCGACTGTATGTCTTCTGATCTCGAGAGTCGCATTGCTGAGACCAGATGAATAAACTTATGAGCTCTTAATCAAGGTACATATAGAGCCATGGCTATATCCAGCTACATTGCTAAGGTTCTTGGTTGCTAAGAGGGCTGGATTTGACAAGCTAGCTAATGTAGGATCTGAAATCAGCCGAGATAAGCCAGTGCCATCAACTTTTCCACATTGACTTGAGGCTTTTTGGTCTCCGATCTCAAAGTCATTGTAGTCCACAATCTTTCTTTAGTCAGATGCTTGATAGGACTGTTCGCTGAGCAAGCAACTGGGTTGCCAGCAAAAGCTCAGTTGGCTTGCCCCGCTACACAGCAAAGCCAACAAATAGGGCCCACGCCAGTAGCATATCAGGCTGCTTACAATTGCAGCTGCCTGAATAGGAAGGATCAAGTATTGATCGAGTAATCTAGCGTGACGTCTCGGCGAGAGGAATCGAGTCCACATGGCTAAAGCTCCTATTTCTTGGCCAAGATACGAACATGGAAATGGATAACTATGATGGAATGTTACCGAGTGATTTACTAATTGATGCGCTTGCCATACATGGAAGGATCAATTCTCAGTGTAGGGCTTGAAGTTATTGTTAGCGAGCGGGTTATCGAGCCAGTCGATTATAAAATGCGTGTAAAAGCACCATCAACTATAGCAGGATCAACATTCCTGGATCTCTTCATGTGTTCTCATCTTGTTCTTACCCAAGCCTTTATCTCGTAACGCCTTTGTGTTATCCTTCACTACCTACTTAAAATGGCGTCCACAAAAAGATCATCCATAAATATTGTTCTTGGAGCAGCAAACGTAGGTCTTGGCAGAATATGTATTTTATTGACTACTTTTAACAAATATTCCAAAGATTGGCGATTCCAAGATCGATCCTATGGCACGTTTCGATACTGCTGAGGAAGTGCATGCCTTTCTCAGCAGTTTTGCCAAACGAGGCTATCGTCAAATCGATACAGCGCGCATCTACACAGCTCATGCTCCCCAGACATCCGAGCTCAGAATCGGAGCAGTCGCTGGCAAAGACTACATCATCGACACAAAAGTCAATTCTGTCCGTGGTCACTCCAAATTGGACATCCTTAAGGACGTTGACGACTCACTGGAAGATCTGAAAATCGATCAGATTAATATCGAATACTTACATATTCCCGACCGCAACACTGACTTCAAAGAAGCTTGCGAAGCTATGGACCATGCTCATCGAGAAGGGAAGATCAAACAGTGGGGTATCTGTAACCACACAGCTCAGGAAGTAGAAAGTATCGTGAAAATCTGTGAGGAAAATTACTTCATCAAACCTAGCGTCTACCAGGGACAGTATAATCCTATAGTCAGAGGAGGTGAGAGAGATCTATTCCCGGTGTTGCGACGGCATGGAATTGCTTTCTATGCTTACAGCCCTGGTGGAGCCGGCTTCTTTGCTGGGAATCACAAGAACGTCCAGCCCGGAGGACGCTTTGATCAATCTGTACGTTTTCATTCACTCATTCGAAGACAAGGTACAATTAATAACTAACACGTTCCGGTAAAGTTGTTTTTGGGGGGCTTATACTCTGGCTTCTACCTAAAGCCAAGCATCATGGAGGCCACAGAACGGGCATTGGATATCGCTTTTCAACATGGTATTAGCGGCCATGCGGCCGCATTGCGGTGGACTGCTCACCATAGTGCTCTGGACAAGGAACTCGGTGATTCCATCCTCATTGGAGCGTCTAGTGTAGAGCAGTTGGAGTCTAACATCGATGCGATCGAAGCAGGCCCGTTGCCCGACGAGGTTGTTGTCTCTTTGGAGGCAATTTACGGCGAGATCGGCGATGTGGTTTCATACCATATGTGAGCTGGGTGGGGTAATTAGGCCCAATATAGCAGGATCACATAGTGGCTGAGCACGTAGTGTGACGAAGAGAAATCTAGGCCAAGAAGGTTGATTACAAAGCAGTCAATATACGTTTAAACAATCCAACAGCCCTCTCCAAGAGATCGAGTGTCATGATCGAAGGCTGTCCTGGTAGCCTGTCTACCTAACCTTGAGGATGAAGTTTATCCATTTTATGAATAACCAAGCACCGGAAGCACTAAGGGACTCAAAGCGCCAGGCTCGTTCATACTCCGCTCGTGTGGCACACGCCAGGGCACGGAAGCTCCGGAAAGTTAAACACAACCCAGATCTGAAGAATGGAGAGCTTTCGAAGGAAGTACTTCCATCGAGAATGTCAGCATTACTTCGAAATCGAGTAGCACCACATGGGTACGATGGTGTGCTGTTGACACAAGAGTCAGTGCTACGGCAGCCAACACTCGTACCATATGTAAACTTCCTAAGAACGCTTACGGCCGAAGAATGCTACCTTTTTGATCATTGTAAGTATCACTGTAGATCAGGCCATACGATATCCACAAGCTAAGAGATAAAGAAGATATCAAAGTTGTCACTCCTTATTTGAACACACATTGCCCCATATACCAATACCTCGACCAGTATCACAACTACATCAGGAGAAATTGGATCCTTGTATCCTCGACTGATGCTACATTTATTAAAGGGTTCTTGCTGGTAGCCTGCCGTCATTTATCCTTGGTGCAGTCAAAGTTGGAGTTTGAAGAAATGGCTATTCAGTACAAGCTTGAATACTTAGAAAGTATTCGCAAGGATATTTCTGCGCCGCAAATGGTATTCGATCCTAGGTCAGTTGCGAGTGCCTTGGTGTTGGCGTTTGATGAAGTGAGTCTCCCCTGGTACTATCTCTAGGATCAAGCGGGTATCGTATCTAATTTTGATGAATTTACTAACATAGCCCAGATCTTGTTGGGTAACATCCCCATGGCCTCCCAGCATGTGAAAGGGGCTGCAGGTATCTTGCAGGCGGCTGGTGGACCCCAAGCCCTGGGTTTGAGTAAGTTCATATCTTTTATTCTGTCCAGCTGCATGGACAACAACCGTATCCTAGATTGGCAGCTAGTTTTTGCTTCTCATCCAAACTTTATGGCCAATAATAAGTTCTGATAATAAGATTGCACCGTGATCTGATGACTATGGTAGCAGGCTAGCTAGCAAATTGAACGCCACAAGAGCACCATTACAACAAGATGACTGTATCTACAACATGCCTTGCTCTCATAACTCATTCAAACATTGGTTGAAAATAGGCACTAGACGGGTTTCAGTATAGTCAATAAGATTGTTCGTTGGGCAATCTGCATGAAGTGCCAGCTCAAGCTTAGTTGGCCTCTGGAAGTAGTTATTAGTAATTGTCTTACTTTATTGACAATGCTATATGCATGTCAGTGTCAAAGCCACTCAGTTTTATCTTAAGAGCCCACCATTCTCAACAGTCTGACTATTAATGCATTGCGCCAATCCAGCAGCTCCTGCCTTCGGGTTTCATCCTCGGTCTGGTCAAGCCGGTCGTTCGCCTGGCGGAGTAAAAGAAGCCCAGCGTTCAACCGTTTCTGACGCCAATTCCTCCTACGATCTGCTGCCCGCTGTTTGATTTCTCGTCGGGTCCTCAGCTCTTCCCTCTTTTGAGATTTCAATGCGTCCCAAAGACTAAACAAAATTGTTATACCGCCGACGCAGAAGGCAACCATTTGATCCAGCTCTGTAATGCTAGTTGCGCTTCTTGGCACAAAGAACAGCATACCATCAGCCCAGTTGGGTGATGGTATAAAGCTCGTCTCTCCAAATACTCCTAAGGGTGTACTCATAGAGACGAGAGAAGCGAAAAACGTGAGAGGGAGAAAGAAGATACCAAGCATCGTCAGAGACCGCATTGCGGTAACATCCTCCACGTCTGCCTCGGCGAAACGGAGTGCCTCGGGGGCGCCTCGTTGGTTTTCCCATATGACGGCGGAGTCTATATCCGTAGCCTGCCCCCTCAAAGCTGCCCTGACTTCCATTTCGAGCTGGGGATCTGAGGACTCCAATTCTATTTGCTCATGAGGCTGCTCAATTGTGCGCATTCGTAGCCACAACATCAGAAGACTGAAGGCTAAAAGCCATACCATCACAAAGGCCACCAACGACACCATAATCTCAAGGAAATTGAAGAGGAAAGGTCGGGTCAGATTGCTGTCAGATACCCTGGTTCCCTTCGTTTGCACAAATACAACTGCCTCGGTGGAGAAGGCTAGAAGACCAATAGCGACGACAGCGAGTGTGCGTTTTAGATGGCCAAAGAACATTGAGATGAACACCAAGAGGATGGCGATAGCCGAGAAGGTCTCGCATACATTGAGGGCCGCCTCTGCAGCAGCGGCATGCTGCACAATTTGCGGATCTGAGCTGGTGAAGAGGTGCCGGACGGACTCATGCTTTGCACTGCCGAAGAAAAGCATGTAGATGGCATGCCCCGCCGCAACACCTGGGACCGCTAAAACAACGACGAGATCTGCGCTGATGCTATCCTTTCTCCGATAATCCGCATTCAAACACCAGGTGGTGACGACGGAGGTCACCATGCAGAGCCATGAGGCGATGTTCCCCGGACCGTAGAAAGACGCGACCAAGGAGAAGCGCTCGCTAGGCGAGGATGTGTCAGTCATGGTGTTGCCTATGGCCCGCCCTCGAGCTGGGACTTTGCGGATAGTCGACCAAGCTCTTAGCTGCGGAGACAAAAAAGGCTCAAGCCACTCGAAAGATAAGAAATTGGCGCCAGCCTTAATTGACAGCCAGCCATCGCACCAGGTGAGACAAGACCATCCCGGCATCGGATAAACTTAGGTCAATGGTACGTACTGACCTCTGGGAGATCCCGCTCTCTAAAGAAGCAAGGAAAGGTTTCCCATATTGCGAGGACATTTAGCATGATCCGGTATCAGTCTCACTAATACTGATAAGGATGCCATTGTAGAAGCCTCCGCAAGGAAGGCTCTGTTATGTTCGGGGGTTCGATGAACCAAACACACAATGCCAAAGGTCTGCCGTGGGAAGTGTCGCAGCAGGAGACGAGCTTCTATAGCTTGCGGGAATATTTTGAATGATGTCTCCGCGACGTTTATCGAGGGGCTATGGGGTCGACGGGCATGATCGTCATGCTTCTACTAGTCTCTTTGTTCTGTATGCATTGTTGCATTAGGCCATATGTATCTAGCTTATATAAGGGTTATACGCACCGACCCTGATGCATCTAACAGAGGCCTCTCAAGTATCGGATAATTAAGCACTGTCCTTTTAAACCCGCTTAACTTTGACTCGTTAAGGCCTGTATACTTATCATTACCAACCGAGACTCCATAACATTCGATACAAATGGATGTCAACGAGTCGCAAGCGCAAGCACATGAAAGCGGGCAAAAAATATTTGCCACGAAGCGCCCGACTTCAGAGAAATCAGATCTCCCATCCAAAAGAATCAAGACCTCCTACAATGAGTTGACAGAACCAGACATGGGACCTGAGGATATAATCCCGAGGATCCCTTTCCCTGATAAGGTTTGGGCAAAACACGTAAAATAGGAGAGAAAAAAGCCTAACCCATTCAAAGCCCGCTGTTGTTGAGGAACGAAATGGCGAGATAGAATCCCGAGTTGTCAATAACGACGGCGCCGGAGAGAGCATCATCATCCTCACAGGACTTAAGCGCCTTTTCCAAAAGCAACTTCCGGAAATGCCAAAGGATTACATCGCACGTCTTGTCTATGATCGTACCCATCTATCTATTGCGATCATGAAGAAACCGCTAGAGACCATCGGTGGTATAACATTTCGAGAATTTCCAGCCCGCAAATTCGCCGAGATTGTCTTTTGCGCTGTCTCATCTGATCAGCAGGTGAAAGGTTATGGTGCACATATCATGGCTCATTTAAAGGACTATGTCAAAGCTATATCCCTAGTAATGCATTTCTCAACCTATGCTGATAACTATGCCACTGGCTGTTTCAGAAGCAAGGTTTCATGAAACAGATTACTCTAGAAAAGTCAATCTGGATGGTGTATATTAGAGATTATGAAGGAGGAATGCTTATGCAATGCTCTATGCTACCTTGTATACCGTACTTGGAAGTTGGCTGTATGCTTGTTAAGCAAAAGGAAACAGTTCTGGCCAAAATCCGACCTTTGAGCAAGAGCCACATTATCCATCCGCCTTCTCAGCAGTGGGCTAACGGTGTCATCACTCCGATCGACCCGCTTTCTATCCCTGCTATCCGAGCAACTGGCTGGTCACCAGACATGGACGAATTAGCACGGCAGCCCCATTTCAACGAGATGCAGAGTTGTAAAAAATACTAATTAGTATTAGTATGAAATTTAGTATACTAATACTAATTTTTCTTAGTATTTAGATACTAAAACTTAAAAAATCTTTAGTATTTTATACTAATTTCTATTTTTTCCTAAGAAAAAACCTTTAGTATCTTAGTATACACTAATTTTTTCTTAGTATTAGTATACTAATACTAAAATTTTCTTAGTCTTAGTATACTAATACTATACTAATACTAAAATTTTCTTAGTCTTAGTATACTAATACTAATTTTTTTTAGTCTTAGTATACTAATACTAAACTAATTTACAACTCTGACGAGATGAGACGATTCCTATATCAAGTTCAAAAACACAAACAGGCATGGCCTTTTCTCCATCCGGTCAATCAAGACGACGTCCCTGATTACTAAAACGTCATCACAACACCACTCGACTTTTCAACGATGTTAGGGAGGCTTGAACGTGATCATTATGCTGCTCCTAAGGATCTGGTCAACGATCTCAAGTTGATTTTCAGCAATTGCCGGAAGTATAACGATGCAGCAACCGTATACTCCAAGTGTGCTACCAAGTTAGAAAAGTACATGTGGGGTCTTGTGAAGGAGATTCCAGAGTGGTATACCTTACTTGAAGAAGAAGAGTAAACGGTGCAATTGTGATTTGGTTTTGTTATTGGACGTTTTACATGCGGAGAGATTGTTTGTGCGTGGAGTTTCGAGGAGTAACGACTAAGGTGATAGTGGTCTCTTACTGGATTATCTTTAAGGGGACTTTTACGCTGTGTTGTAGGATCCTGAGCTTCCAAAGCAAAGTAAAATTAGCAGACTTCTCTATTTCAACTTCATTCAATGACTAGCACAATACTTGCACGGGATATTGAGCATAAGGCTGAAGTTCGCCCTTCTCACGCCGTTTGTTTAGAGCACCTTCCATGCCAATGTTAACAACTGAAAAATAGGTGTAATGGTATTTGCTACGTTGCAGGCCAGGAAGACAGCAGACTTTCGAAGATATGGGCTGTATATATTCTGAAGTGACTGACGAAAACCCCCCCAACAGAAACGAAGGACTACCCCAACTATTTGGCAAACGATTGACTATAGCTAGTATCTCTCGACAATTCCACCTCACCAAGTACACTCTATCCCTCTGACAAGTCATTGAAATATGTCTTGACTACAACATCACAAAAGTCTCAATGATAGGGTTGAAACCCTGGACTTAAAGAACCTAAGTACCTGTATTAGCAGCTGATCATAGTGTGGATTAGACAAAAGAATAATTGAGCAAAGTTGATGAAGTGTTGTTGAAAAGAACCTACAGCTTAGCAACAGTTTCGACCCCCCTCGGTCTGTCCGCCACACTTCTTGCATGTATCTTTTTGGTTGGGAAAATCAGTAAGGTGTTTCCGGACGTCGGATGATGTCCACAGAGACAACATTAGTGACACTTACGGTCGGCGCAGAAAGAACCACCAATTCCAGTGTTCTGGCAGCCAGCGATAATACACTCTATTATCTCAAGATCAACATCGTCATGTGCCCAGAGTTGTGTTTCCTTGTTTTGGGAAAATTGTGTTAGAGTAAATGGGAAACATACCCATATTGAGAGAGTTGATGAAAGGACGGATTGAACCGGATTTGACAAGTGAAACGGAAGTGGGGACAAGGAACGAGACTTAGCAAGTGTGAGGTTAATGGTGATGGTAACAGAACTTAAGATGAAGATGAATGAATGTTCCGGGTGGCACTGTTTAACCCTTTTATATCCATCAGCCCGATGATCAGGTTCGTTTAGGTACATTCAGTCGGCCACCGACCGTCACGGCACAGCATCAGAAGTTCATGGGACGAGAGCCCAGATGCAAGAAAAAGGCAAGGGAAAGAGCACTACAATTGGTGTGAAAAAGAAAGATCTCCAATTATTGAGTCCATTCACGGCGCGTATATTGCATGATGTGACATGGCACGGATATACTACCCAAAGGATAACCAACGTGAAGAGAAGATCATGCCGCTCGCCTTGAAACATTGCCATGGACCAAGAGATATTCTAACTGTTAAAGGGACTAGCTTGTGTCTCTTGAAGGGGCAGTAAAGTCAAAACGCAACTGTTTATTGGTCCGGGCTATCAAGTTGTTGGTTGAGTATCTGAAGAAGTGGGACCAGCAACATCCTTGATTCGACAGCGCTAAGTCGCCAAGCCTGATTGGATTGTTGGTTGCAAAGACCTAATAATGATAATCACTCACGAGAAGTCCTAGACGGATGACGGCATTTACTACGTAGTACTTATCAAGATGAACTCTTTATCCTAGTAATCTAGCTACGACTCGACTAATTACCATCAGGTACCCTCGTATCAGTTCCCGCATTGTCTTCATCAAAGGAAGTGCTTGCCGCCCGATCAGCGGCGACGTATGCAAGGATTTGACATATCACCAACAATTCCCCTAAAGAGGCAGGCGAGGTAATGAAGATGGGGAGCGTTGCCGTGTTTGATGCGATAGGAAGCCAGTTCCAGGAGCTATCCGTAAACAGGCACAGAGTCTCCATTTCTGGTCCTATTTTTCTATTCCAAGGCTAATGGATGGCATTTCAGCTATCAATCTAGAACCGGAAAGTCACATGATGATCCGGATAAATGAGACATTTTCAATTTCGGGAGTCGAGGCTGCCCCGGTTGCCCAGGCGAACAATTGTCACTCTTGAAGGACTAGCCTACACACAACATCCAATTTTCATGACTTGTCTTTATTGCCAAGCCCCAAAATGCAACAGCCTAGCCCACTATGCGAATACTGCGCCCGGATACCTTTAAACCCGGACGCTCTCAACTCAGAGAGAGACGGAATTGGTGGATGGCTAAAGTTTTCTCTTGGTGCGGGGTCTCGGATTAAGAACAGCTCATGTCCATTTTGTTGCCTTGTCCTCTGCCTCTTCTCTGAAGACTTTATGAAATTGCAACTCCCTGGCGAGGTTGAGATTTTGTGGTCAAGGGGACCTGGCCGCCGCCAAGCTTTGCAGGCGTTGAATTCTCAGGGCGATGCCTGGATTGGCTTCAGTTCCCGGATGGGGCCTCACCATGACGACCATAACTCAAGCTCGAATGGGTACTTTATTGAGCCGTGGACTGGTCCTGTTGTGGATACCTCTAGGGTCTTACGCTGGATATCATCGTGCGAGCAGTCGCATGGCCCACGATGCGCGATACCAACAAACCTGGCCTTTGCTGAAGCATTTTCCGGCCTGCATATCCTCCGCTTGATCGACGTTGAGACTCATTGCCTTGTAGAAAAGACAAGCCTTGAAAGATATGTCGCTCTGAGCTATGTATGGGGCGCCGTCTCGAATTTCCGACTCACCAAGGCGAAGCGAGCAGCACTTCTCACACCGGGGTCTCTCAACAAAGCGTCCGGGATGTTACCTAATACGATAAAAGACGCTATCGCCTTTGTCAAACGTCTTGGCTGTCGATATTTATGGGTAGACGCCCTTTGCCTGTTGCAGAATGATGCGGAGGATTTAGAGCTCGGAGTAAACGTGATGGATCTAATTTACGAACGAGCTTGGTTGACAATTGCTGCTAGTTGTGGCCATGATGCTAATACACGCTTGCCTGGCGTTCAGGAGGGGACAAGAAATGCATCTTACAATACAGTAGAGGTCATTCCAGGCGTTGAGATGGGAATCATCAAAGGTCTGGATGGCTTGCTCAGAAGATCAGTCTACGACTCAAGGGCATGGACGTATGGCTCGTACGATATCATGGTGAACTAGAAAATCTGACAAAGTGTAGCTTTCAAGAGCAAGTACTCTCTCGCCGTGTGCTCTACTTCATCGACAACAAGGTCTTCTACCGCTGCCGCGCAGCAGAGCATGCCGAGCACTTTGCAGACGTCTGGTTGGCAAGCAAAGCCGAGTTATCACCAAGTTCTATGCTTCCACTAGCCAGACGTATGGCCGAACCGGAGTTCGACTTCAGAACAATGCTCGTCCACTACACGAAAAGAGCGCTGACAAATCAGAACGACGCATTGCGGGCTATGGCAGGCGTGAACAGGCGAATGGCAGAGGCGATGAAGTGTCACTTCTTCCAGGGGCTCCCTACAGCCATGTTCGACCGCTTCATCATATTTTACGCGTACGGTCCTGTTCTGCACCGTCGCCCTTCCTTTCCAAGTTACTCTTGGACGGGCTGGCGTGGTCCTGTCGATGCGTACTTACACCCCGTTGGTCCAGGCAAAACCACCAATAAGTGGCTCGAGAACAGGACTTGGATCGTTTGGTATAAACGGAGCCCCTCTGGAATTATTGACTTGGTCTGGGACCCGAATGCGAACCCATCATTCCCCTTCTCAGACATTGAGTATGTGGGATATCGTAGCAGGCGCGGGTTTTCCGATAGTCGGTATATTCCTAGTCATATAAACACAAGGCGTACGATGCCTAGCGAGCAAGTATCTTTCTCTCGGACTGTCCCCTCCTACCCTCTCCTGCAGTTCTGGACCCTAGCGCTGTCCTATAAAATTTTCGATATCGATGTTTTCAAAGCCACTGGTCATCTCGAAGACTCAAGGCAGAGGAAATGTGGTTTCGCTTGGCTCGATGGTTTTGAAGAAACATCTTTTTTTGAATCACCAGGCCCCTTTGAGGTAATTCTTCTATCTGAGGCATACTCACACCCATTGTTGGACTATGGAGTTGAGGAGTGGCGGGACCCGACCACTTTAGCGGCGGGTCAATGGACATACTATAATATCTTGATTCTGGAGTGGCAGGACGGCATAGCTGAACGACGAGGGTTTGGTATACTTCAACAAGGTGCTGTTGAGTTTAGTCTAGCTCCTGGCCCGACGTGGAAAGAAATCTTCCTTGCATAGAGATTGAATAGGATACTGGATTTCAAGGTCCACAGTAATTAGTTCCCGAAAGCATCGTGGAATTTCACTGGCCCTGGCCAGAGGCCGATCTTCTCATGTTTGTCTCTATCTTGGAGTTCTTTTGTAACGCTTCTTGGGGTTTTTCTTTCGGTGTTGAATTAAACTGTCTCGAGAGAAGGAACAGAGGCATCATGTTACACTTGAAAGATGGGACAATTCGAGGCAGAATGAAGGATTGAAAGAAGAATAAATTGCTGGATCAGCCCTCTGTGCTAAAATCCAATAAGCACATATATATCTGCACTCTGAGCGGCCACAAGCTGTAACAATGGCCTCGTCTACGCTTAGTCTTACCCTAATACATCTTTTATATGATAGGTTACAGAGGCCTTGAACGACTCCTGAGAAATGGAGGGTAATGTTCTCGTTTTCACGGTTTGTGACCATGGCGCCGACTCTGTTTTCTGTGATTTACTTTCACAGCATCTCGACTTTGTAGGAAACTTCTTCTGAGGTAATTAAGGTAATTCAAAAAGAATATAAGGCACACGCAACGAGTTTTATTAGAGTAGTAACAGCTAACATTGCGATATAAATTAGTTAAATTTAATTGTCAGTTAATAGCTAATGTGAATAATAAATAACAGGGTCCTTAAAGATCTAAGTTGTATTTGACTAATAGATTGAAAGCATATGTACATTGTATGTTCTTATAATGCTTCAGATAGGTACCTTATTATGTAGCAATAATTTACCGAACCTCAGCCAGCACTAGAGAAACTTCTAATAGTGCAACGAATAAAAGTATTCCCTTCGTTTGCTCACTCTTGCCTCTCACTCAAACTCGTCGACCTAGCAGAAACGTAACCACCTTGCTCAAAAGACTCTGTTGGCTTGCACAGTCTAGCTTCTCCATATCTTTGCTACTTGTGATGTTGCAGTCATAGCCAGAAATAGAGATGGTAGACTGCGAGAGTAAACAGAGCCTTTACAGTACTTCTTTACCCATTCGACATCAGGTCAAAAAGGTGTAAACAGAAACACCTCCAGCTCCACCAGTCTTGATGTCAATCTTGACGTTCTCAGTGCTCGACCAATCGACTGCGTGGGAATAAGCCCTGTTGGCGTCAATAGTTTCGCCAATAAAGTTGTTTCCTGGCTCGTGATAGAAATCTGTCTGGAAGAGTTTGATATAGTTTCCGTTGTTGTCGTAGTACATGTTTCCTACTTGGCTGGTGGATTGCTTCTTGTTGGAGTGGACGTATTTCTCGCTCACGCTAGATCCACCAGCTGTGTTGGTGTACCAAAGCACAAGGTCGATAACCGGCTTGCAGGTGGCATAAGGAGGGTTTAGGTTGTTCTGGACGCAGATTTCGGTGGCCTCGCAAGTTACCCATTTGCGCCAAACCCGACCATTTCCGTCTCGGCAGTAGACTTGGAGGATGTGCGACTTGAGACATTCAGACTGGGTGTAGGTCTGGCCCGCTGAGCAAATGCTGCGGGTTGGAGGAGTAGCTCTTGCGAGTACCTCTGCCTTTGCCTTGCAGTCTTCTTCCTCTGGGTGGCAGTCGTATACACCCTGACCGGGAGTTGCAACTGAAATCTCATCGAGGTTGAAGCTGACGTGCGACAGCTCGCTGCTGTCGACTGCCTGGTCCCTCTTGGCGATGTCCCCTTGCGGACTGGAGACTGCAGCCGACGAGACCGATTCAAAGAGCAGAAGCCCTAGGAGCATGTTTGCGGTTGATTGAAGATGCATCTCGTCTGATTAGACGTTGGTGACTGGAAGTTTCTTGTAAAGATGTGAGAATGTTGTAAATTGATGATGAGAAAAGACTTGTTCTTGTGGAAACTGTTGGCTTCTTTATAGTAAGATCAGCCAAAACGATTTATGAAAGAAACTGGTACCAACAGTTGAAAACATGCGATACTCGAAGGCCTTTACCTCTTTAATCCCTTTCGAAAGGTATTAAGTTTGTTGAAGAATTTCGTCTACCTGACCAAGTCAACCATAAAAGTTAATTCTTCGTGTTAACGGCTTTGTTTCCATGCTATGGGTATTTTAATATATAATTTAGGCTATCATGAAAGCACCTGGCAGACAAACACGCGTTTGATTACTGGCAGCTGGTTGGACAGTGAAGTCGAGAAAGTTGGTAAGGTATAAATGTAGGCGCAGTTAATCATATCCTGCTCAAACTGTAAAAGTACTGGAGAACTTCGCCGTCGAATGAATTGGCTCGATTGAAGCTATCACCAAGGGAGCTAATACTGGTGAAAACGAAAATGACATGGGCTGTTGCCAGGGTTGATCAAGTGCCGGTCCAAGCATCGGAACGAATCGGGCCTTTCGAAATTCTTCAGTGCTTCACCAAAACTTCTCACCACTACACGAGGCAAGTTTACGCTTTTATTTCTCAACTCTGTGAGGTCTTCTACATATTTGCAGACGGTAATTTTGTCATGGTAACAGAGAATGATAGGCTGCTTAGGATTGATTAGAAAAGCTGCGGCAGAGATTACGTGCGATCAGCCTGGCCTATCCAGAGCTTCTCTGTACCAAGGATCTGGCCTGTTATTATGAAGTACTGGAGACACCAAGTGGGACCTGGCACTTGTGCTGAAACATGCGTTCGCGCAGCAGCTGTTGCGAGATCACATCGGTGACTTGACCGATGTATGTGCTATGATGAGAGGCAGGAAACGGGGTGTAGTGCGACCTGGGCCGAAAATGGATCCGGCATCTATCAAGGTTGGGGCTGTTATGGGCTGTTGTGGATATGCTGTGGGTTGACATCTCGGAAGCCGGCTGTGGCCTTGGCAGGGGTTGCATTAAAGTTCCGACGACTCCGAAAACGCATCTTTCAGGTCACGAAAGTCCAGGACTAATAAGTCAGCGCGAGAAGCAGCTGTGTCAAGACATCCCTCTTGCATGTTTCCATTCATAACTGCGCTTTATTAAAGTAGGACTTTAGCAATGTCGAAATCCTATTCTCTCCAGCGCATATCTCAGAGGGGGTAAATGACAGGTCTAGCAAGACAGCCTTGTAATTGCCAACGGAGAAAGGCTTCGAACATATTGAGGAGCTGCTATGTAAGTAGGAGATGTTGTCTTCAGAAACATGGGGTAATTCATCTTATCAAAAAAGGGCAACACAAAGCCAGACTCCGAGCAATCAAAGTCTATACAACTTGTCAAGAAATACTTGCCGCTGGCGTCCTCGTGGTCCGATGTTTTCTTATCTTCCTGTTATCTTTCCAAGGCGGCGCGCTGAGTTGACTGCTCTCTTCTTCCATTGCATAAATGTCAAATAAATTCATTGAGATGATCTTCTTTAATATAGTTTTTAAGCACCCTGTATTGAGTCGAAACGTGCCACGTGGTAGTTGTTAGTTAGTTTTAGAACACTTCTATTCCGTGCGCTCACTTAAAATGAAACAGGAACAAGTTAACCTATGGAAATAAGCTTCAGCCGCATTGATCGTCCGGAGATAATCAATCAATGCATATCATTACAAAGTTTTGGCCAGTCGTATAATTATAACCATGGATCGCCGACATACATTATAATTGTATTCTTTAGTCGTATTGTACAGCTTTCATCCTCTATGGATAGGTATTCCGTTCTTTCTTTTTCTTCCTTTTCTTCCTTTTCAATTCTTCTAGATAGCCCTTTTCCTCAGACTGCCATGTCGCAAAAATCTCCGAGTATGACACAGTCCCATAGGGACGTCGCCCAGAGCCGCAACTCTTACTTCAAGCCGCTACTACTATTGTTTGTATGTTCAAAGCTCCCATTTAAGTAGTCGGTTAGTTAACTTGTACCAGTCAATAAATCTGGTCTACTTTGCCCACGCAGCCAACATCGTCGGAGCAGGATCCTTAACTAGGGATATTGCCGCTGCTATTGATGATAAACGCGACTCAGTTTGGTACATTCAAGTCGTGGTGATCTTCACAACTGTTCTCGGCATTCCTGTTAGCCAGGCCGCTGACCTATGGGGCCGCAAGATCTTCCTCGTCATCTCGACGGTCTGTGGCGTCATCGGTTCTATCGTCATAGCTCAGGCTCACAGTTCCGGCATGATGATCTTTGGATTCTCCATCACGGGTATATCATACGCCTCTCAACCTCTTCTTCACACCATTCCTTCAGAGGTAGTTGCGAGAAAATGGCGCCCCTGGGCTCAAGGGAGTGTGCATATTGCCGCTGCTCTTGGTGCCATCACTGGGCTCCTGGTTGGCGGCGCGGTGACGAGAAATGAGAACCATAGCGGCTTTCGTAGCTACTGGTACATGGTAGCTGGCCTATATGCGTTTGCCGCAGTTGCTTGCCAAGTGCTGTACAACCCTCCTCCAAGAGCCCTGCAACTCGTGCTCAGTATACCTGAGAAGATAGGTCGTCTAGACTTGATGGGGTATGCTATTTTTGCACCTGCCCTTGTCCTCTTCTGTATGGCCCTCGCGTGGCTTCAGAACCCATATACGTGGGCTGACAGCCATGTCCTCGTCACTTTTGTCATTGGCATGATTCTTGTACTCACTCTAATTGCCTATGAGACACTTGTCAAGAAAGATGGCATGTTTCACCACCGTCTCTTCAAAGATCGAAACTTCGCCTTGGCTCTAATCTGCATCTTTATCGAAGGCATTGTGTTTCTGTGCGCCAACAACTATTTCTCTTTCGAGGTCGCCACTTTCTTCTCTAGGGACAGTCTCATCACAGGAGCGCACTACTCGATCAATTTCATAGCTCTCACAGTATCTTCGGTAATTTCCGGCCTGTGGTGTTCCAAGAACAAGTCTGTACGGGTGCCTACGATTATATCCTTTCTCTTCTTCATGATCTTCAACATTCTTATGGCCACCGTTTCAAAATCAACGACGGACGCCCAAATCTGGGCATTCCCTATTTTTCTGGGTTTCGGATTAGGTATTGGTCTGCCGGCGTTGGTCACAGCGGCTCATTTTGCAGCGCCAGCAGAACTCATTGCAATTTCTTCCGGTCTCATGATCTCAACAAGAAGTCTGGGAGGCTCTATTGGTGTTGCAGCACTCAATGCGATTTTCTCTCACGAGCTATCTTCCAACTTGGGGCCCAAAATCGCTGACGCTGTGTTGCCGCTTGGGTTCCCCAAGAAGGAGTTGCATCAACTCATCCCTGCCCTCGTTAATTATAATAAGACGGCGCTGGAGGGGATTAACGGGATTTCGAGAGAAATTGTCGAGGCCGGAGTTGGCGGTCTTCATGAAGCTTACAGGGTGGGCTTTCGGGGCGTTTGGCTGATGACTGCCTGCGTGTCCTTCGTTGGCGCTCTGGGTGAGTAAACTGTAGCATACGTGGCAAAATCCAGTACTGATCTTTGGGACACAGTTGCAATCTTCCTCTATGATCCAACTAGCGATTTCACCCACCAAGTCGATGCACCTATCGATGTTTCAGATAACGAGTCAAAGGCTTACACAAATACGTACTTGGTTTAAGCCGCTGGTCTGCCGAACAACACCGAATTGGATGTGAATGGTATGGCGTACATGGCGCGAATATCAGTGCTCAGCTTCTAGAATAGGACAAAGCTTAGTTCTAGTAAACCCGCGATTATGCCAACATAGTGTCAGCCACGAGTCAGTTACGATTTGATGACTTAAGCTTGAGTGAAAAGAGAATTCTGTTTTTAGCATCGTTATTTGTAGCGTATTGCAAATATTCTAGATTCAGGGCTAGAAAATTCGTTGTTTCAAGACCAGACCTAAATTCTCTTTGACAATCAAGACTGGCCATCGAGGCCTGATGGTTATGATCCAGATAACACAGTTTTAGTCGCGTTTTCTGGATGATCATTCTCCATATCCCGGCATAACTGGGGTTCCCCTGTTGCAGATCAATGCTTCTGCTTCGGCAGTTACATAAAAGGAGGTAGGATCTTATTTCTTAAAACCTTAAATAATGGTGTTTATCCCCGAGCAATATTTGTTTCACAGGTTTCATCCATCCTTTCAAGTAAAACAAGTCTCCAAGCCACATGTAGATGCTCTAATTAGAAGCCTCGGTGATCTAGCCTTCATTCCCCGGTCTCGCGACGAGTCCATCGAATGACTGCAGGATTCATCGGTCGTGAAAACATTGACTGTCATACATATTAGCAAGTGAAAGGTATTTCACGTAAGAAACTCACAGAATAGTCTGGTGCGGGGAGAGGCGCCTTGGGATCAGGCTGCTCGATATGAAGCAATCTCACAAACGTAGCAATGATAGCACCCAATTGCGCATACGCATAATTCTCTCCAACACATCGATGTCGTCCTGCTCCGAACGGAAGATAAGGACTGGTCACAGACTTGTTCATCATTCCAAAGCCGTAGTCTACTTTCTGTGCATCATCTGACGTGTCCTCAAGTGGCTCGATCTTATCCCAGCGGTGAGGATCCCATTCCATAGGTCGAGGGAAATACCCTTCGGATCGCGCCAGTGTACCAGGAGATGCGAGGAGAGTGTGAGATGGGGGAACAACCCAATCTGTACCTTGTACACGCATAGGAGACTTGACCTGTCGAAGAATAGAGTGGATTGGACTATGCAGACGAAGAGTTTCTTTGATGACTTGTCCGTTGAGCGTCAACTTTTGCAAGTTCTCCCATGTCAACGGAGCGGGTGGAGATCCAAGAACTTCACGCTGTTCGTCGTAAAGCTCCTTGACAAGATGCGGCTTATGCGCCAGGTTGAGGATAAGCCAGGCACCACTAGCGGCCGTGTTATGCTGACCACCCATAAGAATAGCGATCAGCATACGTGCAGCATGGTGATCTGGCAGAGGTTCACCATCCTTGTACTGCGCATTCATAAGTGTCCAAACCATATCAGTCTCATCGCCTTGATTTCCCGTCTCACGACGCTGGCGGATGATATCGCTGAACAGCTTTTCCATAACTTTACGGGCGTGATCACGGCGGAAGTTTTGAGGTAGGGGTAGGCCGGGCATGATGAAATTGATGGGTTGAAAACCGTCATCGAGGTGGCGGTAGAGAGTAGCGAAGGTGCTGTCGAACATGGACCGGACTTCGTTGCCGAGGAGTGAACCAGATGCAGTATAGATGGTGATTTCGGCCATGACTTCGGTGATGTTGACAACTCCGGTATCGCCTTTGAAGTATGGAGAAGTGCGGACATAGTCTTCGACCTCCTTGACGAATTTGGGAATGTAGGCTCGTATAGAGTCAGTTGTAAGACCAAGCTTAAGAAGCTGCAAGCACAACAATCAGCAAAGCCGTGACATAGTAAACGTGCGTGCCAGTCATACCCTCTTCTGATCCATAAACCTCGCATTAGAGCAATCATAAACAACCTCCTTTCCAAAAACGGGCGTGGTAAGTTTCCCATAAACATCCTCAGCATTGAGATCAGCGTGTTTCCCGTTCAGGATAAAGTCATTCCCCTTGGGCCCCAAAAACACCGTCGTCGACTTGCCGAGCAGAACAAAGGTGAAGCAGTCTCCATATTTGGCTTGGCAATCGAAGAAGAACTTGTACGGATCAATTCCGTACTGAACCGTGCTCCCGATGAGGGGGAAAATGTGGAATACGACTGGGGGGCGGTGAGGATTGGGGAACCATAATTGGCGGATTACGTTGCTTGCGACGGCGACGATGATTATGGCGATGGCTGTTAGAGGGACAGAAGCCGAGAGCGGTAGAGACCGCAAATTACTGTAGAGGTCATCCATTGGAGATTTCTGTCAATTCAACTGACAGCTGTGAGGTGATGCTGGGAGAGTTTTTATGTTCCCAACAAAAATGACTGAGATTGGATGTCAGCACTATCGCACCATCTCTAAATTTTCTGGGCCAATCCAATCTCCGCTGTTTCTGCATACTACGTACTGTAGCTAAGCAAAGACCGAATCGCGTCTTATTGGTCCAAGCAGATGGCGTGTAAACTCTGCAAAATGGAATAGGGCTACAATCCAAACTGGCAAAAACGCTGTATAACTAGTATCCATTCCAAAAATAGTAATTTAAGACAAGTTATAGCTACTACTATAGTTAGCACTATTTAATTTTGAAGGATTTATATGGAGTACAGTACTCCAACTAAAGTTGCATTGACGCTTAGGAGGAATCCATGTTCTTTCACGGGCTTTTCAAATAATCCATTCTTTTGTTATTACATCTTCTCGCATGCACAGCTGGCTAGATACTGGAAAATGCATTTTGCCAAGAACTGAGGAAGCCTTACCAGCAACCTCGGCCTAAGATCTTGGACAACAGCGAGCGCCAAGACAGTCCTCTTGTGAAGATCCTTGTCGTGAAAGCTTGGCCTGCTTAAATTCCGCGTAATTCCGCCTGTCAGTTAGCCTAACCTGTGTGCTGCAGCAATGTGATCATCATGTTTCAGGCACTTTTCAGCTGCTCAGCCTCATCAAGTGTCGCGTGCCGCATCTTATAAATGCCTCAATTTTCTTTGTAGACCTTCAACAATTTTTTCCTTAACACACGCTCTTCGGACTGTGTCTTTTGTGGCTATTATATATATCACGACAATGGACACTTATATTTGCCCAGATGGCGACGCTAGAACTGAGAAAGAACTGGTTGTCAAGCTTCTAGTCGCTCACTTCACAGCCATCGTCGCCTTTTGCAATTTTCAATCCCTCCGCAATGAAAAGCTCGATACCATAGAGCCAATTCTATTTCTGCTGTCGCCTCTTATAGTACCAGCTCAAACAGCCCTCGGTCTAATAATTGTTAACGGATCGTTCCTGTTGAACGTTGGCCAATCCCCCAAATCTTTTTTCGACCATGTTGCAACCTACGGGCGACGATGGAATATCCTCTTCGGAAAGAAACCCGATTTAGAAACCTCACAACCGAAACAGATAGTCATTGGATTAATGCCTTCTAAAAAAATGCCTTCTGAAAAGAGGTCTCGACTTGGCAAAGCTTGGATACGGTTGGGAAGAGCGATAGCCCTCTTCGGGACGCTTTTCCAATTCGCAGCTACTATCTTCCTTTACCAGCGGCGGAAGAACTTATACGGCTGGGATTCTCTCACCATCCTTGACCATCGCACATTTGAGCTCGCCGTCGGCGGTGCTGCTGTTTCGCTCATGTCTCTCGCTCTGCTTCTCAAATTACCTGGTTTCGGCTACGCGCCATCGACAGAGTATATCCCAGACACAAAACCGGACGGATCTATTATCTTCTGTCGGGGCGATTCACGACGTTGTCCCAGTTGGTACCAGTTCCTATACTTCTCCGACTGGGGATCAACAACCTCAGCAGCGACATGGGCTCTCTGCGTCGGATCCTCCACATACAAAGGCCGATCTATCATGCTAGACTACCTTGCGCCTTGCTACACTTCCATCTACGAACTTTTCATGGAAACGCTTTCACTCGACATATCAATGGCAACATTCTATTTTCTTGTTGGGGTATTCTTCGCTGCGGTCTTTGCAATCGTAGGTCTGTATACCAAAGCCGACAAGAACATGATGGGCGACAATCCGTGGGTGTTAGTGCCAGTCACACTTGTCATGGTCTTTATTATGCTCGCGTTCTTTTGCCTTTGGATGTGGCTCCTGTTCCCAATGCTGGTGGCTTGGGTGCCTGGGATTAGTGCTTAAATTACCCGACCCATAAGTACCCGTAGGTACCCAAGAAAATACTAGAATACCTAATAGGTAATAGAAAGTTAGCAAGGTATAAGCAAGATACCTAGAATACCTAGTGCTAAAAGTTTAAGTACTTATAGGTAAATAGTAAAAAAAAAGGATTACTTATAAAAAAAAGAAGTTAAAAGTAGAATTAAATTTATATAGTAATTAAATAAGTTAATTATAGTAAAACTAGTAAATAAGTATTTTCTAAGTGCCTGGCATTAAGTAAATTAGAACTAAATTATAACTAAATATTTATAATAATTTAAGTATTACCTTTATTATTAAATCTACTTTTATTAAAGTTAATTTTACTATTATTATTAATACTGCCCTTAGTATTACTCTTATTAGCTTTACTATTCTTTATATTATAAAAATCCTTTTTTTTATCCTAAGCCTATAAAATAATCTTATTATTAAAAATACTAGCTTTATATTAAAAATAAATAGACTTCTTATAATATTTATTCTTAAATTTAGCCTTTTAATTAGTATAATTCTAAGCCTAGGTTATATCCTAAAAAAAATTAAATATATAAATCTACTAATTAGAGACCTTAAATATAAGAGCTTAAGTAATATTAAAAAGGAAATATATTATAATTTAGTAAAGTATATAAAAGTCTTTTTTTATAATAATAATATACTTAGTATAATTAGTAAGAATATTAATAGCTAAATAAGATTAGCTTAATTAATTACTATAAGTTTAAAAGAAATATAAAGAACTTATATTAAAATATAGAAATAAGAAAAGACT